>VYZS01032108.1:33276-106922 GCA_013400695.1 Neodrepanis coruscans | reverse complement strand
AATAGTAATAATAATAATAATACTGCTATTACTAGAATAAATAAATAATATTAGTCCTCCCAAATCCATGCAACATGAATTCATAGTCAAAAGATGGTAGCAGCCTGGTGCTGAGCTGTAAAACCTGGAATAGGTTTAAAAACCTGGCTTTTAAAAGAGATTTTAGGCAAAAAACAATAGGACAAAAAAAAAGAATGACTAGAAATAAAATCAAGGTCTTGTGTGCCAAATACACTGCTTACTCCACACCACATTGTTTCAAGCCTCTTTGTTTTCAAGTAGCTGCATTGCTTAATCCAAGCTTTAAGAAATCATAAGCTTGGCTTAAATCTAGAGCTGAGAAATGTTTCGTATCTGTTTTTTTTTTCTTCACTCTCTGAAGGCTGAACGTTTTGCACTCATGTGCTTTTCAGGAAGGCTGGATATGCACTAAATTTAAAAAAAAAAAAAGCTTAAATTGTTGGGTTAAAAACTGATCCAAGCTCTAAATCACCAGTAAATGCAGATGACTCATGATAAAATGATGAGAATTGAAAATACTGTTAGACATTTACAGAGGTAAGGAGAAGAGGTATATTTAGTGGGATTCTTGTGTCTTAGCATTTGGTATTCTGAACTGCCTAGAGAGAAACATGCTGATTTCCTCGGATTACTTGATCATGGTTCACTGAGTTCAGGTTTTCTTTCCTTTCTCTTTTTGCTGCTAATTCAGTAACAGTGAATATTCCTGTGAATGAATTCAGGCAGCTAAGCATGGCTTTGAAGAGACATTTCTAACAGAGATAATTTCCCATCTGAAGCGCAGGCTGAAAAAAAAACAAAACACCAAAGAGAAGAGTTGAGTCTGTGTAATTGTTAGTTCTGATTTTTTTTTTANCATTTCTAACAGAGATAATTTCCCATCTGAAGCGCAGGCTGAAAAAAAAACAAAACACCAAAGAGAAGAGTTGAGTCTGTGTAATTGTTAGTTCTGATTTTTTTTTTAAAAAAAACCCAAGTGAAATAACAAAGTTGGCTTGAAACAGCTGGATGTGAAATTCCAAATAACAGAATTTGGGATCTTGTGCCAGACTGGATGCAGCTTGATGACAAAGCTGGAATTCAGAGCCAGCAGAAGAAGCAGCCAGGGAGGCTGGGGGAGGGTTTGGAGGGATGCAGGACAGACTGTTTCTGCTTTGCATCCACAGGATGAACTAAAGAATAAAAGTGAAGTCTCCATCCCCTGATCAGCTCTGCTGTGGAAGGCCCTTCCCCTGCCACAGTTTGGAAATGGGGGATCCACGGGAAGGATTAATGGCAGGGGGAGGGCACCGTGCAGCTGTCACATGTGGAGGGACAACACAAGCGGTGTAACACCATTCCTGGGAAAACCTGTCAGGGCAGGACAGCCTGACAGACAGGCTTCTGCTCAGGTCCATCTGAAGGAGTTCTAAGGTGACACAGCCAAAAATAAGCCATAGTTGTGCACCACAGTGGGTGTCTGCAGTGACAGGTGACACGTGAAGGTGGTGTTTCCCCAGTGGCACGTTTTTCCATGTGCTCCTTGGCATGAGGCACAAAGGAGGGAGCTGCTGGTGTTAAATGAAATCCTTCCTTTGGGGCTGGTGGGGAGAGAAGCCCCTGTGTTATTTCTGGCTGCAGGGAGGGTTGTTTGGGATTTGGGTCCCCATCCCTTAAGGGAATGTCACCAAGAAAAACCCAGGGGCCACGTGTGGACAGAAAGGTTTTGGTATGAGATGAAATGAAGCACGCTCCTGCCCTGCTGAGGTGGGAAGGGAAAAACATCTAGAGAAACCTCTGCTTTTGCCTCTTTTGGCAGTTACAACAGTAGCTCCCCAGCAAACATTTCAGGGCAAAGCTTGAGCTGTGTGTTTGCCTGGAGCAGAATTCCAGACACCACCAAAGAGTCCTGGCTGGAATTTTGCCTCTGCATAGCAGGGGCTGGTGCCAGGGTGAGTAAGGGAGCTCTTCTCCTGAAAACCACCACAGACACAGCTCTTCACAGATGGTCTTTTACTGAGGACTGACAGTAAAACAATCTGCTGTTGTTTCCAAACCAGCACCTCAGTGCTCTCCTGGAACCCTGAGCTCAGCCCAGAGAAGCTCTGCTCCTCCTGGGCCAGGGCAGAGGGTGTTTTCAGTGTGTGTTGGGGACAAATCCTTTGTGTGAGGGATGATCTGGACAAATAAAAACTCCCCAGAAGTGCCAGCCTTCAGCAGTGAAGGGAGATGAGGGGGATTGGCATGAGGGGCACAAGCTCTGCCCCAGAGCTCCCATACCCTCTGCCTGCCCCAAAACCGACCCCTTGGCAAAAGTTAACTGCTGGGGAGAGGTGAAAGCACTACAGATTAATATTTGCTGGACAACTCCCATGCCTGTCCCAAGTGGATAGAAGAAATATTCTTCCTCTCTCCTGCCCTTCGTCTCGGAGCAGCTTTTTATTCAGCCGATTCCTCGGGAGAAATCTGGGGAGAGGGAGTGTGCCTGCCAGAGATGTGAGCTGAATAACAATGCCTAAATCCACCCCCCCTGCATCAACTTCTGCTCCTGCTGTTCCATATTCTCTGTGGCAGAAACATTGGAAACAGATTTTTCTGGGTGCAGGAAGAAAAAAAAAGCAAAATTGAGCAGCCGTCGAGATGCCAAAGAAGAGAAGAGGTTTTCCTCCAGCAGATAACATTTCTGGTGCTCTTAATGAACACCCAGGTCTCCCTGAAACCTCCAAGCATTGCAGAGTTTTTATAATAATGTTTGCATTAGGCTTCTGGTGGGCTCAGGCTTTTGGAATTATAGTTGAGCTTCCTCAGCTTTCAGCACCATTAAGCATATTTTCAAAACACATTAAAAGGGATATGTCAACTTGGTTTAAGGCTGAAACTGAGACTGGGAAAAGAAAATCGGTATAAAGAAAGTTTTACAAAATACAAATGAAGTGGGAATGTTTTTATTAAAGGGAAAAAATAAAGAAAATATGTTACTCCCAAATAATTTCTTTTCTCTCTGTTCTTTTTTCAATTTTTTTTTCCTATAGGCTGGGCAACTCAAACACATTAATTTTGTGCTTGTGCAAGAGGAAAATTAAGTGACCAGAACACAAAATGCTCCAGGTGATGTTAAACAAAACTCCTCGGTTTTGGGAAACAAAGTGAAACAGGAACACACAAATGCAAAAATATGTTAAATAGCACCAGAAACATCTGCAAGTTTAAACAGAAACATTTAACTGAAACACAGTTTGTTTCCTTGGAAGAGAATGTAGGAAAATTTCCTTTTATTTTGGTATTCTGTCATTCAAAAGACAAAGACTCTTCCCAAACTCCAGCCCATAGTCTTCATCCTCCAGAGACCATTACTGAAAAGCTCAAATTCTCAGTCCTTGCTTTGCACAAAGATTACTAAAACAAGGCTCTGCTCCTCTCTCTGCCTTTTGTTTCCCTGAATGATTGTGAGTGCATCGTTTACAAGGAGGTTCAGGAGATGTGGGAGACCTGAACAGACCTGGAGGACTTTTGGGACAGGCTGATGTTTTAGCTGGTTGTGTCTGGGGCTGTATTTTCCATAGTTGTAAGGAGCAGTTGTGATAGAAGAAAGACAATGTTAATGACATTAATATTGGCATCTGGAAGCCTTGCTGCATTCTCACAGAGTCATGGGATGGTTTGGGCTGGAAGGGACCTTAAACACCACCCAGTTCCAACCCCCCTTCCACAAGAACAGGTTTCTCAAAGCCCCCTCCAACCTGGCCTTGATAATGAGCCCATGGCCTCCAAAAGGCAAAGCTTCCTTGAAAAACTCTGATTACCTCTGTGTAGTTGCCCTTTACATGAGTTTTTCTTGAAGTCTAGCAACAATTAATGTAATATTTGACAAAAACATTCTGCATAATGCCACTGTTTTTCTGTTGGCTTCAACACCACTCAGGTTTTCCTTCTGGGCTGCTGTGAGAAGCACAAAGGATGTAATTATCAAACCCAACCATGACTTCTCCTCTGCCTCTGATTTTTGTAAAGGGTGTAGTCAACAGCTCCCTGTTTGCTGCCCTTGTATGTGGCTTAATATGGAAAACACAAGAGGGTCTGCCAAGCTCTGTGTGCTACCATGTATGGTGAAAAGGATTTCCCCAAAGCAGAGGCATAAATTCTGCTTTTACTCATATGAAAAACAAAAAAGATAATATAGAGCTCTGTCCTCTTCCTGTTGGAGTCAACAGGATAGGAATACTCACTCATAAATAGGAGAAAATGTGTCTTTAGGCAGATAAGGAGAGCAGCAGTTTGCACAGATTTAGGGGAATAGCAGCTTTGTCCATGCAGAAGAGTCTGCAGCTGGAAAATTGCATTGAATTAATTTGGAAGGCAAGAATAAAATAATGAGAAAGGTGAGGCTTTTCAAGCCACTACATATGTGTCTGTCTAATATAGAAATTCCAGAGAAGATTTATTATTTTAATTATTATTTATTTATTTTATTATTGTTAACATAATGGTGAAAATCAAATGTGATATGATATGATTATTTATATTGTCTATGGTATGGGGTTTGCTTTAACAACATATTACATATTAATATATTAATAACATACAACTATTTTATGTCATCAATCCCAAAAATAATTAATGATATGCTGATGCTGCTGGGAAAAAGATAATGTGGGCAAAAAAAGAGAATAATGTTGGAAGATGACTCAAAATCAGCACAAAATGGTTTTGTGTTAGTTCTATTTAAGGACAGCTGTGGGTCCAGAAATACTGCTTGAGGGGCAAAGAAATGCAATACCATAAGAAGCTGAAGTGTTTTCTCAGGGATGAGAAAATCAGGAATCTTCACAGTTATGATCCTTTTGAAATTTTCTTTTAGTAGTTTAAGTCTTTATCCAAATTTCAGCACAGAAAAAAAAACTTATCCTGGTATATAAATCTACCTGCCAAGCTGCAGCCAGGGGGAGGGATTTGTATGAAGCTCCAGCATTAGAAACCTTGTTAGAAGAACTTAAAAAACACCAATTCCCCTGTGTTTACACAACAGACCCTAACGACTCCAAGGGGGCCTTTAGAGTTAATTGGGAGAGTTCTCTCTGCTGTAAAAGGTCCCTAAATAGGTTTTTACCTAATCCAGGCTTTGAGCACCACTCAGATGTTTGCCTGTGACCAGCAGGAACAGCTCTGGGGCTGCAGGCACCACCATGTGTCCTGTCAGTGTGTCCATCCCTCCCTGTGGGTGGAGGTCCCCAAGAACTCCTGGTCTAGTGGAAGGTGTCCCTGCAGGGGGTTGGAATTAGATGGTATTTAAGGTCCCTTCCAACCCAAACCACTTTATGATTCTAATTCTTTGTGCTGGACCTGGCTATGGCAGCACNTTTCTTTTAGTAGTTTAAGTCTTTATCCAAATTTCAGCACAGAAAAAAAAACTTATCCTGGTATATAAATCTACCTGCCAAGCTGCAGCCAGGGGGAGGGATTTGTATGAAGCTCCAGCATTAGAAACCTTGTTAGAAGAACTTAAAAAACACCAATTCCCCTGTGTTTACACAACAGACCCTAACGACTCCAAGGGGGCCTTTAGAGTTAATTGGGAGAGTTCTCTCTGCTGTAAAAGGTCCCTAAATAGGTTTTTACCTAATCCAGGCTTTGAGCACCACTCAGATGTTTGCCTGTGACCAGCAGGAACAGCTCTGGGGCTGCAGGCACCACCATGTGTCCTGTCAGTGTGTCCATCCCTCCCTGTGGGTGGAGGTCCCCAAGAACTCCTGGTCTAGTGGAAGGTGTCCCTGCAGGGGGTTGGAACTAGATGATATTTAAGGTCCCTTCCAACCCAAACCACTTTATGATTCTAATTCTTTGTGCTGGACCTGGCTATGGCAGCACCCATTCCTGCTCCCAAATCCCTGCAGTGACAGTGGGTGAGTGGCTTCTTCCCCCAAAGAGACTTGGAGACCTTTTGCCCATTTCCACATGTACCTTCACTAGAGATGTCTCTGTTCCTGAAGGATTTCCAGGTTCATTGGGAGCATTTTTCTCCTCAGCTTGCAGAGTTGGCTTTCTTTGGTAAACCCCAGCATCTTTAAGAGCTGTAATTTCCCATTCTGGGGCTGTTTTTTCTCTCAGAAGTGTCCCAAGGAAACCCTTGCTGGTTGGATTTGGACAGCAGCCATCAAATCTGCAGGATTGGGATTTTCAGCCTGTTTGTGTGGGTGCAAAGGCTGCAATGCCTGAGCAGAGGGGTAAAACCAGCTCCTTGCCCACAAAAGGTCCCTTGTTCCTGTTTGTGGTCACTTTGAGGGGAAAAAGGATGGGCCACTAGGGAAGATGCTGCCTGAACTGAGATGGCAAACTTTGCTGAAGTGACACTTGTATCACACATAATTATAACACACATCCAAATGATACAGAAATTAATCTCCAGCTTTGGTCCAGTCTTGTTCTGCATAACTAAAATTTAGACTGCAGAATCTATAAAATCATCTCTGGTATGACCTTTATTGAGGACGCTGTTCTCTGGCAAAAGATGGATTCAGCAGCCAAGTGGTTAAATCAAAATAACAAGGGCTATTTATCTAGTAGCTTTCCATGGCTATACTCCAGGGGGGCATATCTACCTATTTGTCAAGTCATTGACAACAGCCTATTTCTTTCTTCCTACCCATATGCTTTATTAAAGAAACACTTGACCTACCTGTCATATCAAACTGCTTCCTTTATCCAAAACAGAATAATATAGACATTTCCCTTAAGGGAATCCTGATGCAAATATATAAGGACAGGTTGCCAATTTGTTGAGCGTATTAGGGTACAGAAAACTGTCAAGGGAAACAGCTGTAATACAGACTGTTCTAACAAGCTCATTTTTCTTTTTTTTCCAGTGGTACTTTTGGTCTCCCCTTAGTTTTTATTATACGATTTGTATGTTACAATTTTTTATGGACAGCTGTCAGCTCCGACTTGTCTTTTTAGCTCTGAAAAAAAAAGGGAAACGTTCAGATTCCTTGGCTGGGGCTCAGATCTATTGTTTGGTCTTTGACAATAACTGTTACAAAACCTTTAGCTGCACATAGCTGTGAAGAAAGTTCTGGGATAGGGAAAAGGAAAAGCAGCAAAGCTGGGGATGGAGAAAGCATGTATTTGTCACATGAAGCCCTTTAAGTACATGATGACACTTCCCATTCTCACTTGTCTGCTTCTGTGCTGCAGAAAGCATTCTCTGTCTTGCTCTGGCTGAGGGGTTTGGGCAATATCTCAGCTTTGAAATGATGCAGAAAGGTTCAAATGTGGTGTTTGCTGGGGCTGAGGGCTGGGAATGAGAGCCAAGCTGCAGGAATTCAGCCTTCCCAGCTGGTTAATCCTGACCACTCAGTCCCCAGCACTGGTGTTGGTGCACAGGTCCAAAACATCCTCAGCTTTCCAGAAAGGCCTTCTGGTGATGTTGTACAGGCTCTCATCAGTTTCCAAGTGAAATCCATAATTTTCAGCAACTGGAACCTCCTGAGACCAGAAAAGATTAAGAGTCAAATCCATATAATTAGAGGTCTATGTCGACTCGTGGACAAGGCAAAGGCTGTGCTTGCAGGAACAAAGAGCAGATTAAAGATCTGTTCCACTTTGACTGCTGCTCCACTGGAATCAGGGGGGTTACCCCAGAGATTAATTAGTCAATTTATGCTTGTTTGCATAAAGGATGACATAGATCATCAGCTGAATGAGCAAAAGTTCAGGCGGCGCAAGTCAGGGCAAGAGGGGAGAGAATGAACCGTGTCTGGACTGAGGTCAGAGCTCAGGCTGATCTGGCTGTGCCACAGCATTGTGCCTACTGTGTGCCTCAACCAGTGACCTGTGAGCAGAGGCCACCATGAGCTTTGGCTTTTCTAACAAAAGTCAGATCACCCAAAGCAAATGTCTCTAAAGGGTCGTACAAATATTTGGGTAGAGAAGAAAAGGAGCACTTGGATCACGGAGTGAAAGGCTGTGCAATGGGCTGGTATTTCCCTTTGGTCTGAACCTCTGCCCTGCTGCTGCTCCCAGCTCCTCACACCCAGCCTTGGGCTCCTCAATGGTGGGAAAAAGTGATTCCTATTCCTGGCTTTTAATGTGGGAGTACCCAAGTGAAAACCAAGAGCAGTAGGTGGCATCCTGGTCCTGCTGAAATCCTTTCTCTTGAACCTTTTCAGGGCCAGGAGCTCACCCAGATGTTAAATGTTGGCATCATGGAAAGGGGAAGGTCTGGTGGTCTGGTGTCCTTGCTGTGGGACAAGGTGACAGTGGCTTTAAGGGACATTTTGTTGACACACAGCTTATGAAGAGACTGCACTGTGTCACTGCAGAGTATATCAAGGGGTGAGAAGAAGACCCTGAAAGCATATTTGTAGCACTGACTCTGCCTGTAGAAAAGGACTGGGTAATTTGAAGTCATTAACAGACTTTCCATAACAGATATTACCCTGCCTGTTCCTTTGGAATACTGTGGAAAAAAGGGAGAGGGAGCACCAAACACCACTTTTAATTCTGGTATTGTAAATACGCAAACTCACCATCTGATGAGCTTTTTCTCACAGAAGGGAAAACATTGCCTCATTTTTGTACAAGTCTTGAATCTTCAGTGTATTTTCTGGAGCCAAACTGTAGCTCAGACACAGTGAGAAATACACATATCACTGGGACTAGAACAGAGCCAACAGCTTCTCCTCTTTCACCCTCGCTGACACACTTGATGACACTTAATAATCTCTTGTCTAAATAGCTGGAAAAGTGCTGGAAAAAAGACGTGATTACCCAGGGGGTGGTGTGGAATTGAGTGTGTTAATGGTCACGGTGTATTTGGCAAATTAAAACAGCTCAGTGCACAGCTCCTGGTTGCACTACATTCCAAACATGGGGGGCAGAAGGGCAAATTTGGGTAACTCCAATGAAGGATGGAGGGGGGGCTGCCTCTTAGGGACCAGCAGCAGCAATTAGACATTGATTACATGTCCCAGGTCATGCCCAAGTCATGTGAGACACCAAGTGGGCCAGATCTCTGGAATAAACCCAATGTTTTCCAGTGAGGATCTGAGTCATGGGTCCTGGGGAGTAGCTGTTAATTAGCATTAGACAACTGTTTCCTTGGGGAGGGGGGAATTTGAAAAACAAGTATGTCTCAATCTTGCTTTTGAAAAGCCACTTCGTGCCAGCAGAGAGGAGTTTTAACCTTTTTTTTCCCAAAAGGGTTCCAGGTGTGAGTCCTGAAACGTTCAGGCAACATTGGTATAGACAGAGTGATTGGAGGATTTTGTCTTATGGAAAGAAATAGTTCAAATATTGCAGCATCCTCAGCAAAATCCCACCAGACACTGCTTATATTGAAAAGTAGCTCATTTGGTTTTAATTCATCCTGTACCATGAGGTTAAAGCCTGTTTTAGTTCCTGCTTGCTTTTTAGCTGCTTTCTGTTACTTTTTTTTCTTTTGCCTTTTTTTTTTTTTTTTTCCCTGGAGCTTGTGAATTGCAAGGTCAAGCTGAAGTCAAACTTTACCATTTTGGTGATGAAATGCAAGCAGATGTGGCTGTTTCATGTGACACTGTGCCTGCTCTGGGGTCTGGGGGTGGTGTCTGCACCCTGGGCCACGTCCATTCCCTCACAGTTCTGCCACTTGGATCCCAAAGTTGGTGCCAGCCTGGCTGTTGCTCATCTCAGGGAAATTCCTTTAAACCTCAGCACCTACCCTGACCACAGCTGCTCTTACCTTGGCCTTAGCAAGGTCTGTAGGCAGGTGAATGGGTGCTGATGGTGTTTTCCTTCACAGTCTGATTTCCTCCACAGTTTCCCCTTTCTGCAGGTTTATTCACTTGCTCTTTGCATCTTTGATGGTTTGCAAATGATAATCTCTTGATTTGCAGTTGGATGGATTCTCCCACCTGAAATCAAACTAAATGAACTGTCCCAGCCCCAGTTTGCTGCTGAAGCCAGTGACACTTTTTCATGGAGATGGTTGTGATGCTGTAAATGTGTAAATCAAACACATTCCCAGGAGGTTTGGCACATGGCTCACTGGGCACACTGGAAATCCAGCATCACGATTTGCAGTTGGATGGATTCTCCCCTCCTCCAGCCAGGGTATTTCACTGTCTTTGATAATCATTGATGGTGCCAAACATCCAAAATCCACTCCTGAATTGGCCTCTAGGCATAGAAATAACAACACAACCCACTTCCAGAGGGCAAGATAGGTTTGACAGAGAGGATTCCCCTCATCCTGGGTCTGGGTCACTCAGTGCTTTTCATTCACAGGCTTGAAAAGCTCATTAAATTATTCTGCATGAGATTGGTAAAGAGGTGAATCTGACTGGTTTGTGTTCATGACCTCACCACGTGCACTGAAGCTGCAGTAATTTAAAATATTTTCCTTGGTTGTCTTGCTGAGGTTATTCATTCTCTTGGCAGCAAACATACAAAAGGATGTTCTCTTACATGGTGATGGTGAGGAATGCAGGGTTATTAGCATTGCTGAGAATTTCTTAAGAAATCTGAGGATGAATTCTGGAAATTTTTCACCTCGTGGTCTGTGCACACATTTTGCCTGCTCTCAGAATGGGATGTAAAGCTTTGTATCCATGAAAAATACCCAAGTGAGGCAATGCAACATATTCCTCCCTCAGAAAAATCACAACCACACAATATTTTTTAACATATTTTCAGCTGTATTTTTTTTTTTAAGTCCAGGACTGATTTTTATTTCAATATTAGTTAAAAGACATACCCCCAGAAAAAACACCAAATACCAAAATCCTTCTGAAAATTTGAAGTAACCTCTAAACGCAGCAAAGAAAGGGGGTGTTGGCTTGAGCCCTGTGGTCAGCAGGGCTGGTGCAAAGCCAGGCTGCTTCCCTCTCTGCATCCCTCTCCCAGTGCTTCTCTCCAAGCCCTTTTCTTGCTGTTGTTTTGTTTCTTTTAGGATTAGTGTGACCCCCTGAGTGGCCCTGGTTAAATCCAAGGGAAGGAAGGATGGGGTCCCACATCTCAGGAACATTCCCTTGCCCAGCTCCACGGAGCTGGAGCTGCTCCTGGACATGTGTTTGCAATTTCTTGTTTGGTCTGCCTCGGTTCTGAGAACTGGGGCATTTTTTGATTTGCCTGCTGAAAGGGTTTCACACTTTGGGATCCTGGCGTTTGATTAGTTTTGATGATAACCACAGTAGTACAATTCTGACTTCCAGATTGCTTTCCACAGTGACACTAAGCAGCCACCCATCTCCAAGGCTGAAGAAATTCACATGTGCATTTGATTATTTTTTTTCTTTTTTTTTTTTTTATGAAGATAGAAAGAGTGCAACATACTTGCCACCCCAAAAACAAAATTTAGAAAATCCCATTTCTTATCCCTCCATTTAGGGTGTTGTGGGAGCCTGTTCTAGTAAATAGGTTGGGATCTATCAAGAACAGAATCTCTCCCATTCCATCTTTTACCATCTCCTCTAGTTATCTGCCTGAGCAATTTTCACAAATTTTCTTTATTGAAAAGCTTCATTTGTCACAGAGTGATTTAAAAGAGTTACTGGACTTTGGGAGGAAAATTAGTGGGAATTCTTGCTCAGAGATAACATAATATGAAAATGACAGAAAAAAAAAGCAGGCCAGCATTTCTATCACCCTTTTTCCCTGCCTACTAATGGTTTTGATTCTCATTATTTCTCAAATGCCAGGAGTAAAAACCCTCCAGGGTCCCAATTAGCTGTGCCCAGCCTGGATATGACTGCTCTCATCCAGGACATATTTTGAGATGTTGAAGCTCTCTTTGGGAAAAGGCAATTTGTGTGCAGCTATGTTTGGTAATTTTCAAGGACTTCATCTTGTTGGGAAATAGAGATGGACTCGTGCTTAATTTAATTAAACCCAAAGCTTTTTATTAATTGACTTTCAATAAAACCAATTACCATAAATGGGAACCTGGGATCTGTGTTTGAAGACTATTCTTGTCTGCCTCACTTATTTTTTATCAGGGGTTATTTTTTTTTTTTCAAAAAAAGAATAAGTGACACTTGGAATTTATTTCTGAATTAGCTTTTTGCCTTCTCTACAACCCTTTTCCCTCTTCATTTGTATTATTTTAAATTTAGGCAGTTGAACAATGACAGTGACAACATTTATGACAGTGTGCAATTATATTTTACATTTCTCTTGCTTAACATACTGTTTGTTTAAGGCATATTTTCAAACAGAAAATAGAGGTCATTTAATGGCTAAAATAAGGCCATTTGGGGTTAGGGCTGAGGGCTGATTCTGCTCAGGATGCTGGGGCATCATTGGCACTGTCCTTGGCTGAGGGCACCTGAGTGATGCCAGGGCTCAGCCTTGCCCCAGCAGTAATTGCTGCTCTCCCGAGGTTGTGCTCTCCCTGCTTTGGAGATTAGGAAGCAGATCTGCTAAACCCAACACTTTACTCACATGAATAACTCCATTGAGTCCTACATGGCTATTAAGTGACTTAAGTTCAATAATATATTAAACCTTTGCAAGGCCTAAGGCAACTTGGAGGAGGTTAGTTCAGAAGGCTGCCCTTGCCTTCTGCTGCAGCCACAAAACCCTCCTTGGCAGCTCCTGCTGCTTTCCCACTCCTAATTTTGTGGCTTGGGCATTATTTTGCCCCGTTTCTCTTGCAGACACAGCACCTCTGGTGAGCATCCTGCCTCTCTGTGTCACTGCCTCCCTTTGCATCTCTCCAACCCACCTGCATTCCCTCCAATTTCAGTTTTAAGGACTTTTAATGGGCGCAAACAAAAGTAATATCAGAGAAGCAGCTTCCACAGCCCAAGTATCTCTGGGTTTTATAAAACTGCAATACTGGCAAAAGCAATAGAGGGAGCTGCTGCCAGGGTCCAGCAAAATACCATGAGCTGTACTTGCTTAATCCCCAGTGGTGATCTCCCCCACAGCTCCATTAGTTAGAATTCCTTGAAATGGCTAAAAAAATAAAAAGAATAAAACCCCCAAACAAAACGAAACAACCCAGCCCCAATAAGACTTCTTTTGGATCAATATTTAAAATGTTGGAAAAATTAACGGAGAAAGATATTTGTTAAATTCCAAAATATTTTTCTTAGTCCCAGTGTAAATATTTGTAGAGAAAGCAATTATTGTGCATAAGAATTTTCTGCTGTGTCTCTTTTTGCTTCTTCCATTGAAATGATTGCTTTTTTGGCCCATCCCTGAATAACTAAGTAGAGGTGATTAAAAACCTTCGAGTCCTTCAAATTTATGGTCCTGTAACTATTTTTGAAAGCAGATTTAATATCAGGATGCCATTTATATTCCCCGAGAGCTAACATTTCAGATACCACACCGATATATCAATGCCTGATGCAAAGCAGATTGCACTGGAGCTGTGGAAATGTATACAAGAAGAAAAACTGCTTATATTTAATAAAGAACTGAAATCTAAACATATTTTAATACAATGGCAGAAATGGCTTTGAAATCTATGAGCTCCTACTGGTTTAGTCCACCCCCCCTCCCTGATGTTTTTCTCCTGCATCCCATGTGCAGCTTGGAGGAGCCTTTCCATGAAGCTCCCACCTTTGGGGGATGGCAAATGCAGGATTGATATTTCCACAAGAGATGTGCCAGGCCAGCTTCTTCTGTGCCCATCAGGCTTATTTTTACCCCCAAATACATTTCCCTCCCAGCCCCTGTCACAGGGCTGACTGCTGCCTCTCCACTCCTGTCCTTGCCCCAGCATCTCCTCCCCATCCTGGGGTTTCTCCAGGGGATGCCACAGGTTGCTGCAATGCCATCCTTAAGATTTCCTTGCCAGGGCACTTGCTGGAGCATCTGTTGTGGGTGAAGATCTCATTGCCCTGTGCAGTGCCAGGCTCAGGGGATGGGGTGGGAAGGGATGGTTGTGAACAGTCCTGATCTCAAAAATCTGTCCCAAGGTGGAAGGGAAGAGCAGGCAGGTAGCAAAGACACTTCAGGGAAGAACAAAAAGCCACAGTCAGCTGCTCAATTCTGAGGTGTTCCTTCCTCAAGGCCTATTTCTGGGCTTTGTAGACACTGGTTACCTCTATGAGAGAGAGTAGAAAATCACCCTTTTAATATAAATATTGAATTCCCTTTGGTCTGGTCAAAAGCCAATTGCTGCACAGATTTAGGGCCTGGTCATGCTCCTCGTGGATACCCCACACTTCATGCCCATGCCCTGGCAGAAGGCTGGGACCAGGCTAAAACCTCCCTGCTGCCCTTCTGCCTCCTGCATCTCAGTGCTGTGCTCCTGCTGTGCTTTCATACTTACCTCTATCTGAGGTGACCAAAGGTGCAGAAACCTTCTGGTTTCACTGCTAAAACCTCCCACATTCAGCCCAAGCCCAGGGCCAGGGGCTGCAGAGCTGAGCTGAGCTGAGCTGAGCTGAGCCAAGCTGGGGCTGGGCAGCACAGCAGCTGGCTGCAGCTGGAGCCACACTCTGCAGCCCTCACAGCTGAGCTTGGGACATGCTTGTTTTCAGCCCTCTGTTCAGGAAAGTCCACCCACTCCTTCCCCCCGTGTCTGCTTTTGAAGGTCCATCTGTATTTTGCTACCGGCAGAAGGCTCCTGCTCTTCCCAGAAACCCTCTCCCCTCCATCAGGTGCCCCCTCCAGCCAAATTTAACCACAACACTGCCCTGTGGCCCCAGGAAGATTTCACAACTCCCCCTCCTTTGGCCACAAATGCTCTGTCTGTATCAACCCTTCTTATTTCTCACATCCCTCCATTTCTGTGTGACCAAGCAGTGATTCAACCATCATTACCTTCACCTCTGCACCCCATCACTGCCCCCCATTTCTCCACCCCGTCACTGCCCCCCATTTCTCTATCCCATCACTGCACCCTATCCCTGCTCCCCCTCATCCATGGCCCAAGTGTCACCTCCTTTTCCTCAACACCCAACCACTCCAAAGAATGGTGGAGACCTCCCAAGTCTCTCCCACCAGCCCATCCAAAATAAATCCTTTTTTTAAGCCCTTACATCCAGTCAGAGCCTGGAGGGGACAGGTACAGAAGTCCCAAACTCCACAGCCAGGTGGACAAGTGGTTTCCACCTGGGGAACACTGGTATGGGCACTTCTGTCATCTCCTGCAGCGAAGATGTTATTCCAGGAGTTGATATTCCAGCCGCTTTCCAGTGGTTTTTCCCTTCGTGCCACCTGGTGGACAAAGGGGACATTTTCCCTCCTTTCATTTCCCAGACGAAGGAGCACCTGGGGAAGTTTATTTTCGGTGAGGAATCTGGCTGAGCATCACCCGATTTAAATGTTGTGTGATGAGAAACACGATCCCACGATGTCACATATCGCAGGGTATTAACCCCAGCATTAACCAATTATGTATTTCTTAACTATTGCTGATGTTAATGCATAATACTGCCTTTGAATTGTAATTAAAGCTGATCAGTAAAACCCAATTCCTACAGTCACCTTGTAGCACACAACTCTTCCCCTCCCTGAGCTGCTGACGAATTCATGCTTTTATTTAGGCTTGAGCAACTGCTTTCTGATATTTTAACAAATGTGCAGTTTGAATCCCTCCTGTGGCCAGTCCCAGCCAGGCTGTGAAGGATGGAAATGCTGGTAAAAAGCCCGTGGAAATAGAAAAATTAAGTAAATAACAGTGAATGTTCCTGGCAAGTGTTGTTTTGCTTCAATTTATGAAGACAAACATCGCACGAGAAACTCGGTTCCGAGAGATATTTTTGTTCGAGGATTAGAAGCAAATCCCTGAATTGAGGTGCTTAATGAAAGGAACCAAAATGGCTTTTGCTCTCAAATCCCTGCAAGAAGTCCCCAAACTGAGCTGTGAAATAGCTTCAAATCATGAATAAATAGGGAGAAAACGGCGCCGTGCTCAGAGCACGTTTCAGAGCAGCCCAAGATGCTGATGGATGGGGAAGAAACTCAGGGCTCAGAGTTTTCTCCAGCCATTAACAGTTCAACACCCCCCTGCTTTAACCCTCGCAGAGAAATCCTGCCTTTAGTGAAGTCCGAGGAAATTTTTGCTGCGATTTGACTTGGGCCAGGATTTTGTCCTAAATCTTTTCATAAACTCAGCAAAATGATGATATAAAAATCTCCAGCATGGACAGAAATCATGTGTGGCAGCTGTTGGTACTGAGTGATGCCAGGGTAACACGGGGCAGTGTGAACCCACGCTACAGAAATGAGGAATTTCTTTGTGCACAGAGCCTNTGTGAAATAGCTTCAAATCATGAATAAATAGGGAGAAAACGGCGCCGTGCTCAGAGCACGTTTCAGAGCAGCCCAAGATGCTGATGGATGGGGAAGAAACTCAGGGCTCAGAGTTTTCTCCAGCCATTAACAGTTCAACACCCCCCTGCTTTAACCCTCGCAGAGAAATCCTGCCTTTAGTGAAGTCCGAGGAAATTTTGACTTGGGCCAGGATTTTGTCCTAAGTCTTTTCATAAACTCCACAAAATGATGATATAAAAATCTCCAGCATGGACAGAAATCATGTGTGGCAGCTGTTGGTACTGAGTGATGTCAGGGTAACACGGGGCAGTGTGAACCCACGCTACAGAAATGAGGAATTTCTTTGTGCACAGAGCCTGAACCCTCTGCAGGCAGAGGGGAAGCTGAAATTTGGCTGTAACCCTCTAACTCATACCCAGATTGCTGCAGGACTGCTGCCACAAAATCCCTCTGCCTACAATTACCTTGGTTTGTGATTTTATATCTCACTCAAAAAGCAGCATCTCTGTAACATCCCACAGAAGCTGTTGGGGCAGTGACACATCTTCCCTGGGACATCCAAAGTCCTGGCTTTATTTTTCTAAAGCAAAGAGAAAAACGAGCACAAATTAAAAAATATTTTGACCTTGGATTGAGGAGAATCATATGTTTCACTTGGAAAAGAAATTAATTGTTTTAATTTTCTTCAGTGGCAAAATCCATATGACTTAGACTGTCCAGAAAGGGAAAGATTTTAATTTTCTAAGGAAACAAGCTCCTTCTCTCTCAGAGATTCAATTTTTACCAACTCAGAAAAACTTGCCCTGACTGAGATAAGATGAAATAGTTTATCTCAGACTTTTAAAAAACTGTCTGCAATATTTTTTTTTTAAATCTGGTCAGTCAAGAATAATAATAATAATAAAACCCCATGAAAACGGTTCACCTAAAAAATGAAGAAACAAAAACTCTCAGTTTTCTTCACCCTCATTAATTTATTTTTACCTCACCTGAAATTATTTTTTTTTATAAAATGCTTGTTCTGAGATCTGTCAGAGGACCTTCTCAGCCTGAGAAGCCAGGGATGGAAGGGATATGGGATAAGGGATGGGATGTGGGAAGCAGTGGAGGAAGAGGGTCAGGACTGAAAGGGGACATTTTTGGAGTGGGGGAGCACAAACAGCTTAAACCAGCTTTATCAGTGTGTTATAAACCAGCAATCAGCAGGGCTGGGATTTGGCAATCAGTCAATACTGGCTCAAAAACAACCTGGAGAAAAAAATGTACCTGGGACCCACTTAAGGTGACCTTTGGAAGGAAGAAAAACAAGTTTCAAAGAAAACAAATGTTTCATTGGGGTGTTTTAAACAGCTCCATGTAACTGAGGGTGTGTGAGGACATTATTCCTCTGTGTGTGGGAACCCTTTGTGTGCTCGGAACTTGTGGTGACACGAAATGCTTGTGGCCCTTGGCTGCTGTGGATGCCCCACCTGCCTGCACAGGTCACCTTTTGGATCCTGGGAGCTCCCCAGTGTCTTTATCCCAGCCCAGCAGTACCAGGAAAAGCTGCTTCAGCCTTTCCTGGGATGACCCAGGGGTGCTCACCAACAGAGATGGCTGTGTCTCCCCTATTTATTCTCCTCCTGAGTCAATGCAGCAGCTGCAGGGAGCAGTTGAAATCCCAACCAAGTTCAGTGCCACAGTCTGAGATTGCCTTGTCCCCTCCTGGGAATGTCACAATCACATGTGGCTGTGGCACAAGGCAGCTGGGGAGCAGTGGCTGATTTTCACTGCCTTGAATCCCAGATTCCCCACAAACCCCCAATCCTCCTCAGCAGATATCTGTTATTTTCCCCCAAACTGGCTTGGTAGCAAAAACTCCACAGTCTGCAACCCACTGCCTTTCAAGCACCGGATATGAAGCCCTGGCTCTGCCCAGACTCTCCCTAAAAACCTAACAAGGAATATGTGGAACATTGGAAGGAGCTGAACTGGCCCAGCCATGGATGGCGTGGAGCAGCCCCACTGAGATATCTGGTTTCTGTTATGTGTTTCTTTTCCTTGCATTATCTGTATTAGAACTTATAAAATGGATGATTTGTATCAGCTGTCTTGCTTTGTTGTCATTGCCATGTTCTGCTAAAATGATAACGAAGCGCTCGGCCCAAATCTTCCCCTCCCACAAAATATCCCAGCTATGTGAAATAAAAGATGCCATTTTATTACAGGGCTGAAAAAAAAAACTCTGCAAGAGGCAAAATGAAGGGGCTGTGAGGAGCAAAACTCCAGGGAAGTGGAGGAAAAAAATTGGTGGAGACCATGGTCACAGGCAATCCAAAAATCAAAAGCAATTATGAGCTTGGAAATTATTATAATGTCATTTTGCAGTCAGGAATCTCATACCTGCCCCCCATTGCATCATAGCCCAGGACACTTGGGTTTGAAAGGACAATTCCTAACTTCCATATGATATTTCAGATGAAAACATTTTAGGGAAAACTTATTATTTGCTCTATGAATCTGGAAACTTCTGGTTCACCTGAATTTCCAGGTGCTGGGAAAATTAATCTTCAACTGCACCCAATTTCATGAAGTCATGGAGAGTGGGATATTTTGGATTTGCTCACCCAAATGGGTGTTCCTGATCTTTCCTTGATGAGCCTGGGCCAAATCCCAGGCATGGTGCATTGTTAAACAGCAGTTCCCTCTTTATGAACAGGGAATTCTTTTCTGCACCAGCTGCTGGTGAGGTTTTTCAGGAGAAAAGGCAGCAGAGCCCACATTTGTGTGTGTGTGTGTGAGCTGAAAGCCCTCCTGAGATCAAGAAATGTGTGTCCCAGGCTGTGGGAATACATTGTTGTGGATTGTGTCCTGCTTTCCATGAAAATTGCAGCCAAATCATAAGGTTAGAGATGACTTTAGTCTGCCTCCTCCACCAAAATTTTGTGGTGTTCTCTTCAGTGGCACCAGTTTCCATCAAAACCTTTCAGGTATTTTCATTCCTTCCTCACTTTATTTGTTCTTTCCACCCCTTGTTTCCTAAGGTTGGTAGAAAAAAAATATAATCTGGGTTTTAACACAAAAAGGAGGCAGAGCTGAAGTGATTTATTGTTGAAGGAACTGAGGTCAGACCCAGACCTACCACTCAGGAGAAGCTGTTAATACATTTCCTTTGCCCAAACCCTTGAGCCAGAGCTCTCTCAGCTCTGCTAGTCCCACTCCACGACTTGTTTTACAAAGTACTTATCTTTGACTTGCAAATACCGTGACATTTCAGATGAAATCTCATCGAGCAAGTCTCCTTTTCAGAGGAAATACTAAGGAACTTAACAACTTAACACTTCCAGAGTGATAAAAACATATTTGTATTTTATACAGAGAAGGGCTGACAGCCAAATTCTGTAATTGAGAATACTTCCTTAAATATAGAACACTGACTGAACAGCAGAAGGGGCAATTCATATTTTTTATGGAAGCAGGGAAAAATGACTGTTCTGCTCATATTATCTGTGCCTGGAACACGGGCATCCCATCCCATTCCTGTCTTCAGACTGTGGCATAACTTAAAGATGGAATGTTTGGGTGAAAAGAATCCACAGAAATTTATTTCAAGATGATAAAATTAATATTTTATCACCAGAAAAACTGCCAGGATCAGGACTTTAATTAGCACTTGAGGGAGGCTACACCAGATTTCATCAATGGAGAGAAGGGTTTACTGACTAAAGAATATCCTTTTGCATGGCTTAGCAATGCATTATTAATTATTATTTAAAATTCAGTAGAGCATTTTTTCCTCCATCTTTTAGTTCTCAACAAAAATGTATCTTATTATAGACCTATTATGGATCTTCTGCAAACAGATGCCTTTTCTGCTTTAATCAGACATTTTCATTTACATCCAGATTTCTCTTGAACGTCACTGACTTCAAAGGATTAAAATTCCTAATTCTGGTCCAACAAGAATTTTTTTCCCAGATGATCAGAACGAGGATAAAAAACTTTCACTTTTTGCCCTTTCCCCCTCATTTTCTGCATATTTTAGGAAAGTCTTGCCTTGTAGATAATTTGGAAACACTTGTCACAATCTCGTTAGTAGAGCCAAGTGCTAAATGTCCCAATAGACTAAAGATACAATAAAAGACATAGTTTGTAAGTCTTAATTTTTGCAGCTGTTGGATAAAATCCACACATCTGTTAATGGTGATTCTTTCTTTGCTGACAACATCAATTTGTCCTCTAAATGCCAATGTTCCAAAGCAGCTGTAAGTGTGCCCCCTCCTATCTCGTTTCAGGAGACTCAAAGCCAAATTTTCCATTAAAGAAAACTGGGAATTGTTCCTTTGCAGCCGTGCTGCTTCCTACCTGTCGAACTGCTGGTCCAAAATATCCTGGTTTCCTTGCAAGGCAGAGAGGAACATGGCAAGGAGCTGGTGGAATTTGAAATGAAAAGTGCCTGCAGATGAGCTGGGAATTGCTCTGCAAATTTGTCTTTGGCTGTTGACGGACTCCCTGGGTAACAAAGGCAGAGGCAGACAGGAGAAAACCCTCCTTAATCCCAAATGCAAAGCACAGGTGGAGAGTATCCAATAAAACAGGGTTTGGGGGGGATGGGCTGGAAAATTCTGTTTCATCAAATTGCCATTGTTTTTGCATGGACACGTTCACCCGAAGAAAAAAGCTTTGCTAGGGAGTTTTTTCAAATGCAGGGTGTAGCTTCCTGCCAAGGTTAGAAGAAGCAAGGACTGTCACTCCTTCTGTGCTTCAGCCCATCCAAACCACCTGCCAATCTAATTTCCCAGAGATAAGGGGACTTCAGTTCCAGAATTTTCCTCTGCCCCCATATTTTTAATTTGAAAAGTGCCAACCAAACTTGGCATCACTTTGGGGCTGGAACTAAAGCTCAAACCTCGGTTTCCATCAAGAAATGCAATTGCTGTTCAGCCATCCCAGTTTGGAGAGGTGCATTGAAGAACAGGGATTAAACTTTCATGCCAGATTCACATGGCAAAAAATAGAGAAAGTTCAGTTATTATCCTTTGCTCTTCCCAACAAGAATGACTCCCAGCAAAGTACCCCGGGTTGGAATTTCAGATCAGAACAGTTGCTGTGCCTCCAAAGCCTGCATGCAAAGAGAAAGAAGGCCAGAGGAGAAAAACCCTTTAAGACACAAGTCAGAGCAGGGAGGGAGTGGAATAAAAGCCACTGCTTGAAAAATCTATTCCAGAGGATGAGAGTCAAAGGTGAGGGAGAACATCCTGCAACGATGCTCAAGGAGCATTGACTTGCTCCTCCAATGGCTTTGTCCTTTTGGAACGTGGCAGGGCTGCCTTGCAGAGAAACTGTTCTGTACCCAAAAGGCTGGGGAGTTCTTCAGACCAGCCAGCACCTGTGTTTTGAGGTCTCCACATGCAGGAGAGCAGCAGAAATAAGCTGTGTGCTCCAACACAACAACAGAAAGATCAGGCTGGCTGCTGATCTTTACAGGGAAATAGTAGCACCAAGTAATTTATTGGCTCTTCCAGGTGACAACAGGAAAAGGAGAGGCAGTGCTGGTCCTGTAAGGGCAGAGATGGTTGTTGCTGAGCTCACTGACTTTAATCATGGGCCAGGTCTCCTCCTTGCACCTGGGGAAAAGTGTTTTCAGGAGGCATTTTTCCTTTGGTGCTCCTTAAAGGGAGCCAAATCATTCTATAAAATTATAACACCCTGTGTGACCAGCACTCCACACTCAGAGCCTTTGCTGAATCCTTCATTTTTGCCATTTGAATGTCCCTGTCTGTCTTCAGAGGAGTAGGAGGACTTTGTAGAGCTGCTGTAGGATGAAATAGGGTAAAAGCAAACTTGCTCTTGTTGAGATCTGCTAAAATAATTGAATAGAAAGAGATGGACATTTCAAGGTGCTCTGAACTCTATTTCAAGTGTGCTACGAATAGTTTATATGAAGATTTATTAAATTGCAAGCCACTGCAGCTGTTTAGTTAGGAAAATGAAAATTAGAAATAAAGAAATTACTATGAAACTGGAGGTACAATGGGCCCTGCAAACACTTGTCTCAAACTTCTCAGCAAGGTGCTCATATCCAGTTACCAACTCTTGACCACTCTCCAGAAATTTGTTCTCTGGAGCCCCTTTGGAGATCATTGCCATAGAATTTATTTTTTTTCCTTATTCTCTTTATTTTGGCCATCAAACCTGCTGAGACAAGGTTTGCCTTAGATAAGATGCAGCAGCAGATGCAGCTCCTCTGCCCTCCCAATGCCAATTCCTGGACAACACATAGAACTCATTCTTGAATATGACATAAATTAAGAAAGCAACTCAGAAAAGGACAAATAGCAATAATGTTCAGAGACCTGTTGGGACGAGAGTTATCTACAACCTAACTATTAACTATTAACTATAACTAGACTATTAAAAAAATCCTTGAAATGCTCCAAATCACTCTGCAGCTTCTCTTGGTCACATCCAGTTTTCCTGCAGTGTTTCCATTTCCCACCTCCACCACACACGCAGGGTAGTGGCTGAACATTTTAAAAGCAGAACCCCCCCCCCCCCCCAGCACTTACCAAAGAAAAGACGTTTAACAAAGCCTTGGTGTCCAATCAAGTGGGGACAGCAGCGGCGCGGGCATGTCCCAGCCCAACCTGCCTTTCCAGGAATGCAGGTTTCCTGCAAAATCGCCCTGCCCGCCTCAGGGCAACACCTCCAGCACCTCTCCTGCTGCTCTGCTGCGTGCTTATTGTGAGCACAGATGAATGGCACAGCCCCGTGTGCCGGGATGTTATTGCTGGATAAAGCTAATAAAACATTTGACTCAGTGTGAGGAAGCTTTCCCATCCCACTGCACGCCTGATCCTCGGGGTTACCCGCCTTTGCCTCCTCACCTCTGCTTTGTGTGGTGTTATTCTAACCTCTTTCATCTTTGGCTTTTGGCAGTCTTTTCTGCTTTAAGTGTATGGTTATCTTAAGTTGAGCAAGATGTTTCAGGCTACAATAACTGGCTGATGTTTTAAATGGAAATCTCCTAATATGTGTTCAATTTACATATGCTGAGGCTCTCATTCAATCCGAAATACCAACCAAGTATAAAATAATAGTGACACTTGACATTTTCACAGAGATTTACAACTTCAAAGGGCTCTACAATATAAACGAACTCTCTCTGTGCTTATGAGATGGGTAAGCAAATAGTATTAAGACAGAGAATGAATGAGGAGGGGCTGCAGAGCTTGCCCAAGGCCAGCCAAGGAGCTGGTGTCAGGGCTGGGGTCCTGCCTCACTCTTCTGCATCCAAACCATAGGACAACTTTAGCTCTAAAAGCTCTGACCAACACAGATGAGTCAGGCAGGTCTGCAGCCCAAGCAGATGTATGAGAAATGTAGACACTGGACTCGAATGCTGTCATCCAGGCAAACACACCCAGCCTCTGTCCAGCCATGGGCATCGTGGTGCTGTGGTTCCTTCTTCCTGAGCTACCAGAACTGAGGTGGGGGTGGGATGATGGCCACGGGGCAGATCTGCTTGTGCCAACCTGCAGGCAAATGATAAAGCTGGCAGGAGGTTCATGGACTCAGTGGCTTTAGCAACAGCGTGTGCATCTGTCTGAGAGAACCCTTGTAAACAAGGGCTGGGTCCCTCTGTTGCAACACTCCTGTTTTTGGGGGAGGACACGGCTCCTGAGCAGCGCCTGCTCCAGTAGCCTGAATTAGAAACCTGCACCCTGCTTGATGGATGCAGCTATTGTTAACACAAATAAGCGGGTGGGTGTTTCATTAATCACAGCCCATAAACCATTTTGACTAACCGAGAAAATATTTCCTCTGTCTTATTCATGTCATAGCTCCTCTGAGCCTTTTAGCCCATTTGTACGGGCTGGAGAATGAGTTGTTACCCGTTATACAGCATGTCCTGCCCTTCCCTTGCTTTGTAAACACGAGCAGCTCCATCCCATGATATGTTTTGATGAGCTGCCAAGAGCCAGCTAATGTACTGTTTGCTGACAAGTATATGTTATTAATCCAAAAGCACTGAGCTTGTGGGTTGGGACTTTTTTTTTAAATTTTTTTTTTCCATAAGAAATATAAAAACTAAATTAAACAAGGGTGTGGATATTCCTCAAATGTAGCTACTGTTTCTTCCGTGGTGGAGTTGCAAATGTGGAGCTCCTCTAATTTCAGGGAGTTATTTAAGGCATTCTACTCCTTTATCACATTTTATCCCTGCAGAAATCACGGAAGCTTGACTGGGTGTCCTCTTCTGATGGTCATTTCCCTCAATGTCTTAGAATTTTAAATCAAATACAGGGGGATAAAAGTGTGGCATCACTTCCTTGTGCACATTGTGCTGCTTCGTGTGGTTCCCTGGGACCAGGTGGTGACGACAGGGTGACCCCCAAACTCAACACCCATGTGACCCACCAGGGATTTCCCACATCACCTAAAGGGTTTCTTCTGGTGTGTTTTTGACAAGACTCCACCCTACAGCCTCCATGGCTTTTTGGGATGAGCTCAGGACACCAGCGTAGAGCCCAGGCTGCTTTGGCCCCTGGATGAATCCTTCTGCAGGGAGCAGCCCGCTAAGTTGTTAAAGAGGGACTTGCAGCACCAACCACATCCAGGACCATCCCCAGAAATGGTTCATGGGAGAGAATTATGTGGAGGAAGAGTGGGAGGATATGTTTTGAAAGCCTTCCCAAGCCAGTTGAGGTGAGTGTGTCCACAGCAGGCAGCACAGCACGTCAGGATGTGGCACTGACTGCACCAACAGGTCTGTGCAACAGGACCCCCCACACCGTGGGGCAGAAAGGGCCCCCAGGGCAGATCAATTTTAAGCTTGATGTAAAAAGATGACAACTGTCTATGAGCAGAAAACACAGGGGCTTTCATTTTCATGTGCAGGGCACCATTTGCCTTCCAAATTCAACTGACAGCTTTTGAGGCAGTTCTTTCAGGTGACAAATGGTAATAAAGCTCCTATTTACACTGGCTGTTGACTCATCTTAGGTGGAATTATGTACCGAAATAGGTAAATAGCTTCCTATTCAATGTGATCCATATCCAGCCGTGGGCCACAGTACAATGCAAAGCTCCTGTATAGACAAGACCCCTTGTTTGTTGTGTGCTTTTCTAGGTCACTTAGCACTTTGCTTCACAAATGTGCTTTTTAGGAGTGAGACTCCTGGGGTGAATGGTCTTTCCCTTGTACAGAGTAATTCACCCTTAAAAGCTACCCAAGCTATGACTGCTTTTTAATTTGCATTGTAAACACATTAAAGATGAGCTGAGCAAACCAGGACAACTTAGGATGCCTTTTTACATACCTGGATGTGAGGCTTGTGTGGTTTATTTTGTTAGTATCCATTTATCTCACGAGGTTTGGGATTGGTAGAGAAAACAGCTTGGGGAAAGGGTCTCATTGCATTTCAGATGGTGCAGTTGCTGAATGTTACATGTACACATTGTCATGAAATGTAACTGTGGTTCATGTCAGTCAAACTGGCAGAGGGTGACAGAGCCCTTTTTTGTGTGGTGACAGTATTTCTCTGGGGTCTCGGAAGCATTTTTGGCACATTTAATCAATGTGTAATTAAAAATCCCTTTAAAAACAAAAGAAAGCCAAGGAGCAATGGTCAACAACAAGAACCATCACTTTCACTTTCGTCTCCATTGACGTCTCTCTCTGGTGTTTCTCTAGTAGATGCTGGAATAACTGCTTTGCAAAAATCACTGTCCAATCAACAGCCCAGGCATTGATGAGGCTTTTTGAGACACCCAAGGTGCCACTGCCATTGCAGAGCTGGGGTGTGTATCAAGCAGAGGAATCCAGGTCTTCCAGAGCTGCTCCAGGATGGTGTCCCACTGTCATCACTCCAAGAACCTTCTCCATCCCCCTGTTTCTCTGCAGAGAGGGTCATACCTACCTGCCTGACACACCCATGAATGCACAAATGTCTCTGCTGGAAGACAATGAACATTATCTTGTGTTTTTGGAAAGTAAAGGAGAAGTAGGGAAAGGTGTAGCTGTTCTCCAGAGTGCAAAGTGACCCACAGCCCCCTCAGTGGGAGGCATGAAGTTATGTAGCTCATTAAACCTTAAAAAAGCAAAGAGAGAAGCTGCTTCCAATTATCAGGATGAAAATTAATGAAATAAAAACTACAGACAGGCTGCAGAATTATGCAATAAAAAGGGCTTTGTGGCATTAACAAGGCGATGTGTAATATTTGTGTGGTTCTAGCTCAGCCTTGGCCTGAACACATGGTGATTCTGCACATAAAATGTATCCAAATTAATGAATTAAAAATCCTTGATAATCCCATACAATTTTCTGTTCATAGTTAAGTATTATTAGTTGGGAAATCTCCTCAGAAAGGGAAAATGAGGTTGTGATCTGTTGTCTGAGAAAACAACCTCTTTGTTATGACTCCAAGAGTCCCGTGCTGGGATGACTGGCAAGAGTCATGGAAAAGCCCAACTCTTGTCTCATTGCAGGGAATGAAGGTCTAAAACAGCAGGAACTGCATATTTTGGGGTCCAGAGGAGACCCACAGTTTGGGGGACTTGTGACCAAAGCACAGAGTGTGGTAATGGATGTGCATGAGCAAAACTGCCTTTAGGTGCAGGAAGAGTCTTATTAAAAGGCTTCACAAAGAACATCTTCCACAATGTTAGTTCTGCCTTGGGATCCAGTGTTGTCATCCTAGTCCACACCTAAAACCCATCCTAGAGCATTCTGCTACAAAGAGAATTCATAACTTTCAGCATCTTGCATACAAAATTCAATATTCTGCTTCCTCTGCTTTTCAAACTCCATAAATGTAACCTTTGTTTCTGTTGTGATGATGTCTGTGTGCCATGGGATGTATGTATGACCCCAAAAAAGTGTTCACCAAGGACTGGAGAGCCCACTGGCTTGGCAAGAACAGTGAAAGCAGAATACCTGAAAACCTGTTAGTGAGACTGCTGTTCCTTGAATGTAGATTCGGGACCTCCAGCAAGGGGAGAACGTTGCAATCTAAACATTTATATCATTAATAAAAAAAGGAAAATCATTTACTTAGACATAAATGATCCCCTACAAGGCAGATTTATTGCAGCAAGGAATGTTTGAATGAGAAGAGGACGTTCCATGACTGTAGGATAAATTTTGCCTCAAAATCTTTGACGTTTAAATAACATTTGGGCGCTATTTTCACCCCTGTGATATTTGGCACTTGGCTGGGGATTTGGGAGGGATTTAAGGAAGAGGGATGTGTAAGCTGGTTTTCCAGTGAAGTTCTGAGGGCTCTGACGTCAGGTTTGACGTGCTGGGATCCTGCCCTGGGGCAGGGGAGAGGTGAGAGCTGAGTCTGAAAGGCTCCCAGAAAGGGATATTTGTGGAGAGCAGCTCTCCCTCCCTCCCCCCCTGCAAAGCCCTTTCTATGACAGGAACACAATTTCTGAAATGTTGCTTCTCTTTCGTGCCTTGCTGCCCCCAGATTTCTTATTTCACATAGTTTTAGACTATTTCTCAGCAATTCTCCATATAGGAATTGACTCCAGGATCCCTGAAGGAAGCTGATAGATCAGTCCCAATTCAAAGCTGATACATCAGACTGTGGTGAGGTCAGAGAGACTTGTCATCAAGTGATTCAAAAAGTGCAAACAGTAGGATTTTTTCCTATTTAACACTGGGTACTCACCTGAGAACATCTTATTTCCAGCCTGCATTTCTGCCAGGAGCAACTCCTTTTTTTCTTGTTAATTATTCTTGAAAGATGACAACAGCAACCCCCAAAACCCCTCCTCCTGTCTGGTTTGGTGAAAAGCACCTGACCAGGAAATTGTGGGGAAAATAGAAAGAATGATGGTCCCCAAAAGTATTTTAATCTCAACCACACACAAAATTCGCTTATTTTATTTGCTTTACTTTTTGATTTTGCACACAAAATTTGCTTATTTTTTTTTAATGTAAAGAAGAAAAAAAGGTATTTCAACCATTAAGAAGAAAAATAAGGAATCTGGTGACAGAGAGGGTGAAAAGATGATTTCAAGGGACATAATGTCAGTGTCTGCCTGATGTCCTTTGACACTCCTTGAAGGTATAAATCCTGGTTATTTTATGCAGGTTTTTCCTTCCTTTTCACATCTTTCACTGCTGCTGCCATTTCAAATCCAGCAGTTGAGGAATTGCTGCAGATAAAAACACGAACATTTTATTCAAGAGCAACATCCTCAACAGCACAGGGATTGGAAGGAAAACTGCAGTCTTCAGTTTTGATGCACAGAAATTAGGGGAGAGGAAGCAAAGTGTCCTGTTGCCTGTGTTGATAGAATAATTTTTACCATTTTGGGGCAGAACAATGAATATTGAAGTTTGACCTTGAATTNCAAAATTCAATATTCTGCTTCCTCTGCTTTTCACACTCCATAAATGTAACCTTTGTTTCTGTTGTGATGATGTCTGTGTGCCATGGGATGTATGTATGACCCCAAAAAAGTGTTCACCAAGGACTGGAGAGCCCACTGGCTTGGCAAGAACAGTGAAAGCAGAATACCTGAAAACCTGTTAGTGAGACTGCTGTTCCTTGAATGTAGATTCAGAACCTCCAGCAAAGGGAGAACGTTGAAATCTAAACATTTATATCATTAATAAAAAAATAAAAAAGAGAAATCATTTACTTAGACATAAATGATCCCCTACAAGGCAGATTTATTGCAGCAAGGAATGTTTGAATGAGAAGAGGAGGTTCCATGACTGTAGAATGAATTTTGCCTCAAAATCTTTGACGTTTAAATAACATTTGGGCGCTATTTTCACCCCTGTGATATTTGGCACTTGGCTGGGGATTTGGGAGGGATTTAAGGAAGAGGGATGTGTAAGCTGGTTTTCCAGTGAAGTTCTGAGGGCTCTGACGTCAAGTTTGACGTGCTGGGATCCTGCCCTGGGGCAGGGGAGAGGTGAGAGCTGAGTCTGAAAGGCTCCCAGAAAGGGATATTTGTGGAGAGCAGCTCTCCCTCCCTCCCCCCCTGCAAAGCCCTTTCTATGACAGGAACACAATTTCTGAAATGTTGCTTCTCTTTCGTGCCTTGCTGCCCCCAGATTTCTTATTTCACATAGTTTTAGACTATTTCTCAGCAATTCTCCATATAGGAATTGACTCCAGGATCCCTGAAGGAAGCTGATAGATCAGTCCCAATTCAAAGCTGATACATCAGACTGTGGTGAGGTCAGAGAGACTTGTCATCAAGTGATTCAAAAAGTGCAAACAGTAGGATTTTTTCCTATTTAACACTGGATACTCACCTGAGAACATCTTATTTCCAGCCTGCATTTCTGCCAGGAGCAACTCCTTTTTTTCTTGTTAATTATTCTTGAAAGATGACAACAGCAACCCCCAAAACCCCTCCTCCTGTCTGGTTTGGTGAAAAGCACCTGACCAGGAAATTGTGGGGAAAATAGAAAGAATGATGGTCCCCAAAAGTATTTTAATCTCAACCACACACAAAATTCGCTTATTTTATTTGCTTTACTTTTTTATTTTGCACACAAAATTTGCTTATTTTTTTTTAATGTAAAGAAGAAAAAAAGGTATTTCAACCATTAAGAAGAAAAATAAGGAATCTGGTGACAGAGAGGGTGAAAAGATGATTTCAAGGGACACTTCATGGCAGTGTCTGCCTGATGTCCTTTGACACTCCTTGAAGGTCTAACTCCTGGTTATTTTATGCAGGTTTTTCCTTCCTTTTCACATCTTTCACTGCTGCTGCCATTTCAAATCCAGCAGTTGAGGAATTGCTGCAGATAAAAACACGAACATTTTATTCAAGAGCAACATCCTCAACAGCACAGGGATTGGAAGGAAAACTGCAGTCTTCAGTTTTGATGTACAGAAATTAGGGGAGAGGAAGCAAAGTGTCCTGTTGCCTGTGTTGATAGAATAATTTTTACCATTTTGGGGCAGAACAATGAATATTGAAGTTTGACCTTGAATTTGTAGTGGTTTTCCACCAGAAAAGGTCACGTTTCAACGGGTGTAAATGCCTCATCTTTCTAAGAAAAGCTGTTTTCACCTAATTCGGAACATGTTTGCAGTTCTTTTGTCGGTAATGAACTGCGCTGATTTCGCTGTGTAAGTAATAAATTCACGGACTAAATTTTGCAAAAATAGCAGCCCCGGCCAAATTTGCAAGATCTCGGGGAAGTCATGAAAACCATCAATCTTTGGCATTCCGGAGTTTACAAAGCACAACTTTGTTTTACGCGGGTGCTGCTGTAATAATTTATACATTTAATTTAGCGTTTCTTTTACTTAATAACTATATAATTCATACAGGGCAGAAATTAAGTTGTACCACACTTGGTTTCAATTTTGCAGTTCCTATTAGGGGGATTTTAATGTTCTCCTCTTATTGCTGCAGAGCTTTTTCTCTGCCCTCGGTCCTTATCATCATGGGCAGCTTAGATGAAAAAGCCACATTGCATGTGCTAAACCTTCATACTAATGCCACCAAATTAATCAATTCCTACTCTCTGACTTCTGAACCTACCCTAAGGTGAAGGAAACACGATCCACCGAGGATCATCTTGCAATTAAAACAATTCTCTATGAATCAGCATGACAATGCAGGTGCTAAGCAAGCATCTGTTCAATTAAGTTGGTTTAGGACTTTTGGGGCAAGCCTATTTTGCCTTTTTTTTTTTCACATCATTAAGCTTACACTTAATGCTGGAAGCAAACAATAGCTCATTAGTGGATTAGGGGTAATTACCAACAGCAGTCATTATTCCTGAGGCTTAATGGGCCAATTTGCTGCTGTAATAGTACCCCAGAATTGTGGTGCTCCAGCAGAAAAGCCAGGGGTGCTGCAATCAGCCTTGAAGGCCCTGGAAGTGGCTGAGCAATCCCAGCCCTTCCCAGGACACCCCACCAAGGGTTGGGTGGTGACTTCCCGCCGGCTGGGGGGTCCCATCAGCTCCTGAACGCCGATTTTGGGAGCTGGGCTCAAACTGAAGCACATCCACTTGCTGCCCAGAGAAATTCCCTCACAGAAAGGGGCCAATGCCAGAAGCTGTGTCGGCACTGCCCCACCTGGGTTGTCCTTTTGTCGCTGATGTATTTATAGGAACATTTTTTATTGTCTTTTTCAGCCAGACTAAGTTCTTGTTGTGCTTTCACTCTTTTAGAGGGTTCCCTGTATAACCTCATGACATCCTTGTAGTCCTCCTGAGTTGTCTTCCCCTTCTTCCAAAGGTCATAAATCTTTCTCTTTTTCTTTTTTTTTTCCCACTGAGTTCCAACTCTCTGTTCAGCCAGGCTGGTATTCCCTGCTGACATCAGCACATGGGCACGACCCTAATGAAGACAAAAACTTGTTTCTGAGCAGCAAATCTGCTACTTTAGGAATAAGAATGAATGATCAAGTCCATCTTCAAATTTCCCAGGAAGTTTGGGCTGCCTGCAGGACTCAGCATCTCCATAATCTGTCCAGTCCATGGGCAGAGGTTGAGCAGAGAAGTCCATCAGTGAATTCCAATCCACAAAATAGTCCTGTTTGCAAGCAGAGTCGAATGATAATGTTTTTATATTTATCTTTATATTTATCTTTATATTTGCAGTCACTCATTTCAACCAGGAGTGCCATATCGTTTTTCTGCTTTTAGGAAGGGGATTAAGAAAGGGGGGGAAAAAAAGACATAATGCTATAGTGGAGTTAAGTGCCACTTCTTCAGGCTCCTGTCAAATCTTGTAATTTGGAATAATTACCAGTGTCAGGTTTGGGGAAGGAGTTTGATGTAAATTGCCTTAACCTCTACTCATCCTGTGAGAGAAGAAAAACAGTTTTTAGAAAGTAAAAGACTGAACAGGCATCCCCAGGAAAAATCACAGTTTAAGCAGCCTCACTTTAATATCCACAACTATATTTTATCTCCATTTTTTCTTCATGTCATTCAGACCTGGGGAAATCCTGCTCATGCTGTGACCAATGGTGATTTCTCATTTATTTTAATAGCCCAGCCTACAGGCTCCTGCCTAGCAGGAGGTCTTGTAGGTCGCTGAGCATTTCATTCATTACTACATATGATCCTTTAAAAGCAGGGGAAAAACTAACCATGTCCCAGCAGTGAGATCCATGTTTTCTGTGGAGTACAAGTGAGGATGGTGGTAGTTTTGTGAGGGAAATTGTCCACTCCAGTTTGAGGTCTGTAGTAGTGTCAGGCTGGAGAGGGAAAAGAGCCATTCTGACTTTGGCCTGCTGTCATCTCCCATCCCGTTACTTTCTTGCATCTGCAACTCATCTAAATTTTTAATTTAATATTTTTTTTTTCTAATGGGGAAAAATATGTCATTCTCAGAAGCATTTGTGTACTTTTAATGAACAGAATCCAAAACCCAAACCCCATAAAACCCTCGAAAATAATCAATCCACTCTTTTGGATCACGATTCAGAAAACAGAGTGTCTTTTATTTCTTTCCATTTTGTGTGCATAAAAAAACACACCTCGTTTTTCCCTCTTTGCAATTTCTTTTGAGTTATGGGAGCAGTTTCTGTCTGTGACTTGAAATAAATCACCACCAAAGTAAAAATCACAGTCTATTGCCTTCTCCACTTCTTGGAAAATGGCCTTCAGGTCCCACACCATCCCCAGTGCCATGACAGGAGACCAAGCAGGAGCTTTGGAGGTAGAAGGCTTTTATAAATGTGCCCAGAACTTGCTGTTCCATTTTTATCCCTAAATCCTGGGTGACATCAGAGGGCATTAGTGATCCCAAGTGTTTCCATCCTCAATGTGCTGTGTGGGGATGGGTGATCCTGGTCCATTCCAGAGGGTGCTGGTGTTGCCCTGCCAGTGCCAACCACAGCAGCACCAGTGAGCTGAGAGCTGTGGAAATGGCATCTTCACCTGTCATTGTCTTCAGTCATGGCAGAAACTAATAAAACAGGGTGGCTGAGCCATGGCCTGGCTAAACCAGCAGCCAAAACACTGCGGGAAATCCTCAAACACCAAGTGAATTTTGAGAGGAGGCCACCTCAGGAGTGTCTGTGTGAAGATGAGTCTGAGCAACCTGGGAGCCCCTGCAGCACATTTTAGTGTGCAGATGACAAATGACCTCACCAGTTACGTGTGGGAAAGTGCAACAAACTCCACGAAGCCTTTGCTTTGAGAGGTTCCTAGATTTCAGCATGCCTTTGTGATGAGGTGGAACTGGTGGCCAGCTCAAGTCATGATCTAGATGTGCTTCCAGCAGCAGCTCTCCCAATTATCTTCTGCTCTATTGCCAGTACTCAATTCCCACCTCAGCTCTCAAAATTAATGACTACTGCAGAGTCTCAGTGAGTAATGAGTCCTTAAAGTGACTGCACACTCCACCAGGGTTACAGAGACACACCAAGAATATTCAGATGCTAAATGTCCTCTTTTCATTTGGGAGGCACAGCCCTTTTTTTAGGGTGGCGCTGATGAGAGCCTGAGGTTGTGACAGTGCCCATTTCAGTATTTCGGTTGTCTCTGCTCTTCCCAGGTTAAGAAAGAGGAGACATGAAAAGGGAAGGAAAAATTTCCCCCAATTTCTTTGAAATGAATTGGATTCCCACGTGTAGGTGTGAGGGCCAGGTTTGCCAGGGAGCTGAGAAGGACTTGGCACTTGTCCTCAAATCTGTGATCCCCCCAAGGTCTGTTGCTGTGGCTGAATCCTGAAGGCACTGGACACCCAAAGGATGTCCATGTTATCCTGCTTGTTGGCAAGAGCAGCGATGGATGGAAAAGAGAGATAAGAGCACACTATGGGCTTGCTCCACTGTCTTGTGGAATTTAACAGGCACTAAAATCAGGTTTGAGAGAAAATATATTCACAGATTATTTAATTGTCTCGCATTGCAACCATTATGAGTTGTGTTATAGCTACACTGAGGGGCCCTTGTGAAATCCTGCTTAAATACAACAGGAGAGGTTGTTTCTGCTCTGCAGTTAGTAATTTAGACTGAAAAAGGGTACAGTGGGAATCTGAGGCTCAGAGAAATCAAGTAATTGACCCAAATTAATAGGAAATTAATAGGAAATCTTGGGAATCTCAGCCAGTCCTATGGGGTTCCAGTTTATAGATGTGCTGCTTTTCATCTGAGCCTCTTCAAAGCTGTGAATAGACAGCTCTGATCTTCATACAGTGCTAGAGAATTACTAAAAGAACATGAAGGAAGCAAAATTTCTTATTTACTGCACCATTTTTCCCCCCTAAAACATAGGAAATCTGCTTGTCCATATTGTTTGAAAACACTGTCTAGTGATACTCAATCTGCCAAATGCTAATAATCACAAACCTACATGAAGGAAGATAAAATTAATATAAGAAAATGAACACTGAGCTCAGTTTAGAAGCTCTATACTGATGTGCCTTGAATCCAGCCCCAAGATCCAGCAGATGATGCTGGATTCCCATCTCTTCCTCCTGTGGTAACTCTTCACCATCAGCTTGACCCAGAATTTACCAAATCCCGCCACACTCTGCTGGTGTGATGTGGTTGTTTGCCTAAACATTCCCTTGTTACAACTCGTCTTGGGCAACAGATAATCTGTTACAATCACAACACACAGTTAAAGCATGAAGGCAGTCAAAACAGCATTCATCTGCATCAAGTGTGAGTGCTGAGAGCAGGAATCCTGCCAAGCAGTCGCCCATCCTGAGTTTGAGGAGCTCTACAGTGGCTAATCCTGTTGTCATCTGAATTAACTTTCAAACAGGCTAAAACCCCCGAGCAGCTGCATAATAAGAGGCTTAAGGTGTTGAGCTGGGGAGCAATGTGTGTATTTTGTGCTTGCCTGCTTAGCAGTAGCACCTTGGGTGTCATTTTGCTGTTGAAGAGGATTGTTTTCCTGGTGAACTGGGTGATGCTCTTCGGCCACAACCTGAGTGTGTGTGTGTGTGTGTGTGTGTGTGTGCTGAGAGCCTGCAGTGACAACCAAGGATCCCACAAACTCTGCTCAGTACCAGGCAGCTCTGGGAGTGATCTTGGTGAGGTAATGTTGGTGCTTCTCCTTCTGGGAGCTGGTGCTTCCCAAAGGAAGCCTTGGCAGAGGTTGGCTTGCACACATTCTGGCTGGAGCTGCCCAAGAGCAGCAGGGTGATGACACTTCTGAAGTCAGCTTTTGCCTCTCTTGGTTGGATTGATCTGTCCCTAACTCTGAATGTTCTTTTTTTTTTTTTATCCCCACCAGTTGGGACACTCAGTAATTTTTCCTGCAGATATTTTGGTGTCTTAGAACACAACTGGGCTCGTAACTGTCTTTCCTCATGTTGTAAAGATTTTTATGCCTGTTTTTGCAGAATCTGTGGGAACTCAGGAGGTGTTTCGTGTTTGGCTGACTTGGACCCCGGGTCTGATACCAGGAAAGTAATTGAGACATGGACTGGCTGGTGGGAGAGCTGATGGTTTCACACCAGGCTGGCCAAGCTGAGTATTGAGGGAAGAAAGATAAAAGCCAGAACCCATCCTCCAAAAAAAACCACCAACCAAAGAAAATAGAGTTATCTTCTTGACTTCCTGGGAAGCTTCCTGTTTCCAAGAGACTCCCACTTCAGAGTTGCTGTAGCTTTTTTTTTTTAAGAGGTTTGGTTATTCTCTCCTCAGCTCTGCTACTGCTGCTCTTTGCAGCCTGGGGCAAGACATTTATTAGTCTCTAAACTAATAGTTGTAAAACAGAGAGAGAGATGAGAGGGGTTTTTTTGCTAAATACACTAAGATTTATGTATCTAGTAAGTATGGAATTTATTTTTCCAGTCTGTGCAGTGGGTATTTGAGGAAAAGGGTCTTGACCAGAGGTACCAATTTCGAGTCCTGATTTACTCCTGCTCTGCAGATTCAGGGACACTTCACTTCCATCTGTGTCAATCTTTAAATTTGCAAATGAAAGCAAGTCCCAGCCCCTCTGCAGCCTCTCCTCACTGCGGTGAATCACTGAGGAAGGCTTTGCTGCCCTGTGAGGAGCGTGATGGGGACGAAGTGCCTGGGTTTGGGGAGGGGAGGTGGAGCTCTGCACTTCCAGAGCCGATGGTCATTTCGTGATAAAGTGATAATGCTAATAATCCCCGGGTCCTTTTTTTTGTTGCCTTTGAACTGAACACTTTGCCTGTCTCAGCTGTGGTTGCCTTTTTGAACTGTCAGTTTGGGAGGATTAGATGCGTGTTTAGGCTGGGTGAACTCATGAATGAAAATATTTTCCTTGGCAGTTTTTAAAATGCTTCCCCCCTTTAAGAGCTGAACCCTTTGGCAACAATCTGCTTTTTGCCCAGATTACCACTGTCATTTTGGGAGGTCTTTTCCCGCAGAACAAACAATGGAATTTTAATAACACAGTGAAATAGATTCAGGACTGCTTTATTTATATTTTCTTTATTTATGCTTGAATACTAAGTATGCAGCCCCAGCAAAGACAAATTTAAGCTTTGTATTACTTCAAAATGATGAATTAAGCTCCGGGAGATTTACTTCCCCAGAAAAGGATATTTTGATTCGCTGCTTTGAACACGTCTCAGAAGAACAATAAATATCACAGAAATTGAAAATAAAAAAAAAAAATCCCTCAGTAAAAACTGCAGATGCAGAGTGGAGCAGACACAGCACTGCTCCCTCTGCAAGGTCTGCCAGTGCCTGCACCACTCCCTGCTTTAGTGAAGGCTTGACTCAAATGCAACCATCACCATTACAATGAGGCTGAATTAATCAAGTAATTAATTAATTTTGAGCTATTATTCTATGTGAAGTGCTCAAGCCAACACCAGCTTTGCCTTCCTGAGCCAATAGGCTGTGGTTGAGCTCCCAGTGCCACCATCTGAAGGGCTCTGTTTGCAGAGCATCCTTCAGAATGTTCTAACTTTCTCTAAGGGCAAAGTGAAGTGGGGATCATCTGAAGTGAGGCATAAAATAACATCTGTTAAGGCTCTCAACTGACTCTATTATCAAACTGAAATAAAATAGCTTGTGCCTTACAGAAACTCTTCTCAGAAGCTCTGACAGGTTTGAAAATCAGCCTTTTCTGACTAGAATGGCATTTTTTGAAGTGGTAAATATTATTCTACTTTATGATTAATCCCTTAAGGTTGCTATATGTAACATTTTCTACTCAAGAGAATGATCTGTTATTTTATTTTTCCTGCACATTTCCCTCATTCCGGCTGCATCATCCTTCCAACTTCTGAGCCTGACCAAGGAGATGAGGAATGAGAATATTTCTGTATAAAAAAGCTGTTCCAGTGCTTTCAGTGTCAAAAATCTCTGTGTCAGATAAGCCACTGATACTCTGTTGTATTCAATTAAGATGGGTGGCATATGGTAGAGATGGAAATCAGCCAAACAAACCAGTCTGGAGACTGAGAGAGACAGAAGTGTCCTGGGAGGGTTGTGCCATGGGAGCTGTGGAGAAAGAGAAGGAATTGGGGCATTTTGAAGGATGCAGTGGGTATTATTTGTGACTTATTTTCTTGGTTTTAGCACTGCTGGTTCCATCCTGCTTCACTGAAATCACTGAGGTAATTTTAGTTCATACAAAGCACACATGCAGCTCATTGCTGCAGCCTGGCAGGAATCTGAAAGAGCCAGGGAGCAAAGCTGGAGCATAACAGGTCACTGAAATGCCCTTGGCTGAGCATAACCGGGATTCTCCAACCACACCCTGTCAGCACTTGGTGGCATCCCTTAAAATCTGAAGTGGTGTAGACACTGGATCTCTTGATGTGAGACCTGCTGTTTGCTCCACTGAGCTCATCAAAGGACTCCTAGGAAGGCCCATGGGTGCTCCTATGGTTCCCCATCCCCTCAGCTGATGTTGCTCAGGAGGAAAAATCAGCTGAACCCTGTGAGGATTTCATTTGGCTGCTGCCAGAGCAACAGCAAAGGGGTTCAGCCATCTCGCCGAGATACTGCAATTTCTGAGCTACTGTAAAACAGCTCCTGCCAAGGATATTACAGCTGCTTTTCCATTTCCCTCCTCTTGTAAAATCAAGGGTGAAGAAGCTGCAGGAGCATGGCTTGCATCCAGGAGTGTGCTGAAGATGCAGGGGAAAGCAATAATTCACAGGGGGATGAACGTCCTTGGCCCCTTGTGTAGCTCTGTGTGCCTGGATCAAAACTGCCTCTGCACCTGCACTGCACAGTTGTAGAAGATGTTCTTCCCACAGATCTGTGGGAGGTGGTTATTACTTATCCAAGATTGTCTATTTAAGTAGAGTAATGGTTTGTAGATGAGGAAAAATAGTGCTGGTTGTTGGTGGACTTTGATCAATGTTTGAGCACCTTCTTCAGGGGAAGGGTTTTTTCCCAGAGGAGTGGGAGCTGATGGTGGGGCTTGTAGGAAGGAAAAAAGCTCTGCTCTTCTAAGAGGCTGCTCCATTTCTGTCTTGACATCAAACAGTGGTTTGGGGCGGAATGCAGAAATGCTGCACTCTGCTCCGAGCTGGTGAAAAGCTTGGGATGGGATGGGATGGGATGGGATGGGATGGGAAGGCTGCAGGACAACACAGGATTTGGGAGCAGAGGAGAGAAACAGGGATGTGCAGAGGCAAATGTGGTACCTGTGTAGCACTAAAGCTGCAGGCTGAGTCCTCTAAGCTCATGAAAGCATCCCAGGGGCTGAGTGCTGAGTGCTGTTCCAAGGAGCTCAGCCATCCTCTGAACTCATCTGCCCACAATACAACCAGAGGAGCCAGACAAACAAGCCTGGAAAAGTATCCTGTGTCTTACACTCTGCCAAACACTTTCCTACCATTGCTGTGATCCACTTTTATGTAGATTCATCTTTCCCTGTGCACTAATGCTCTTTTAGAACAAGAACAAATCACAGTTTAAAAGGCTTCTGTATCAGCACATCATCCAAAAGCCAGATCAGAACTTTTGTTCACTTGTGTTCATGATGGAAGCAGATAAAAAGGGTGGAGAATTGTGCCATAGCTGCACATCTTGATTTCCCATGTTGTCACATTCAGTAAAAAGACCAAAGGGGAAATGCACAAAGCACTGAGGTGCCTCAATAACAAGCCATGGAGTCCTGAGTGGGAGGAACAGCACATAATGAGTCATTCCCAGAAGCCAGGAGGGACAGTTGAGAAGCTCCAGCAGAATTTTGGGTCCTGGTGCTGTAAATCCTTAAAAAAGTCATAGAAACATGTTTCTTATCTTAATGATCAATGTCCAAAAGAAGAGTTTGGTAAAATCCACGTGCCTTAATGCTGGCAGGGAAGAAGAGGATGTGTTGCCATGACTAAACTCTCCCCTTGGCCACCTGCCACGTTCTTCCATCACCCAAACCATCTGCAGAGCTGAGGACCAGGTAGGAGAAGGAGGGGAAAAGCATCTCCTTCCTGGAAGTTGTAGGCATGGCTCAACTGTGATTTATCTCTGGCTGTTCTCAACTGCTGGGAAATTTCAAGAGATACCAAGAACACCCAAATAAACCAGAAAGAGCAGTTTTGAGTTTATTTAACTATCCATCATTTTATTCCATCAGACAGTCCAGCAATTTTAATTAGACAAGCCCAAAGCTTTAATTTGGATAGTGGTTTGGTTTTTTGATTTCTGGTCAGTGAGGTCACTGAAAACACCTCATTTCTTAGCTAATACAAAATGTGAACTCAATACTTCGTTTTCCTTCCAGTGTTCTGTACCTGCCTTCCACAGAGTCTCAGATATCACAGTTCAATCAATACTAAATCATCCTCATGGTCTAAGTATTTGCTTATGTGCTTTGAATGGTTTCTTGCATCCAGAACAGCAGTGATGCCCCTAATCTGCTTTCACTGGGCTCCCACAGACTCTAATTATGTCATTTAGAGAAGGACATTTCCTGGCAGCAGTTCCTCAATTCACTGCAACAGCCTCTCTTGGAATATGGACAGAACAAGACTGTAATAGTTTGCACATGTGAGTGATGGCTACAGGGACAATTAACCTTCATTTAGGAGTGAGCATGAATCTATTGGATTTAATATTTCCAAATGATGGGACCTTAGAACCAGCAGAAGTGGCAGCCTCCAGGATTTACCTGCCTGGTGTTATGCTCAGGGATATCATTACCTGAAGTTACCAGCAGTAAAGAGATGCTCTGTAGGTATCCAAAAATGCTGGATACAGCCAAGACCCTGAGGGATCCTCCCTCTGCATGAAATTGTGCAATGGCAAAGAATCTCTTTGCAGGTACAAATATTTCTGATATTAATATCATTAATATGTTCAAGTGCATTGAATTTCTGTGCCTCAGCTTGGCTCTGGGAGGGTTAAAGGGTGAGGATTTTGGCTTGGGACACGTAGTGGTGGAAGACACACATTTGCACTAGAAAAACAGATCATTTTGGGTGTGATTTTTTTAGCTCACTTCATTCTTAAGAAGGTTGTTCCCTGACTGCAAAATTTGTCTTAGGAGGACCAAAATTATGGCCACTCTTGCAAGAGAGTGGGAATAAACCCACTGCTGACATGAGTCCATTCCTCACTAATCCATTTACTGACCAAGGGGCCTTTGTGAGAGTCTTTGTAAAAGCCTGACAAGGTGCTTCTAATATGCAAAATATCAGAGGTAAAGATTTATGTTAAATGCACAGAGACAACGAGAAATAAAATTGATATAGTTTGTGCCCTGATAAAAAAAAATTCCTCATCTGTTTTGCATTCACATATGGAACATATTCCCAGGGGAGAGCAAGGGACATATTTTTAGGACAGGATTTCATCTTAGGAAATCAATGTACAGGCTATTAAAACTCCATTTTTCCATGAATGATAAGTGTAATTACCTCTCCCTTGCAATAAAACCTAGTGCTTATTAAATGTAAATATTTAACAATTATTAAAATACATTTGAAGGAAACTTTATAGCTTTATTTTATATGTTCCCATCTGGGTTGCCTTTCCTAAAGCACTACACATTTTGGAGAGTTATTAAATTATTATTTTGAGAAGGACTAACACTCTGCATGTCCCTCCCTTCGATTTTAATTTCATCCACTTCCAGAATTTATTGAAGTCTGGTGAATTTAAGATTCAATCAATGCACTATTGTATTTGTGGAGCTGCACTGAGGGGGAAAGTGGCTTCATGAGGTAGGAAATGCCACACTGACATGTCTTTTGTGTGCCCAATTCTGACAGCCAGCTATAGTTTCCTGACTCCACCACACTCCAGCTCTCATTTGTTTCCTTAAATGGGTTTCTCCAGTTTTATGTGTGACCCTTCTGGGGTTGTTTTCAAAGGAAGTGTCAATAAATGGTCCATGATCTGCATAAGGAGGACTCTGTGCTGACCCTGGGCACAATTCCAGGCTGGACATGCAGGACTGACCCTTCCCAGAGCAATCTAACAGCATCACTCCAGAAAATAATTCATGGGTAACCAAGGGTTTGCCAGATCCAAAAAATAAACCCTGTCCCCTTCCCTCTGGAAGGTCCTTTGGAATGCCCAGGGAAACCTCCCCTATAGATTTTAAAAGAGTTGAAAGCAGTTTCCTATAAAATCCTGCAGCTGATTTAAAAATTGCATTGCAGGGATATAAATTACTGCACTGCTGTGGAACAGCTTAAAAACTTCCAGAAAGGACAGCAGCCCCTGTTAAATTTTTATAAGTTCTTGATAGACTTTGTGCTGAGATGTGCTGGGTTTGCCTCTGTTTGCTTCCAAATGGCTGCACTCCCCCAGTGTTCCCTAATTCCCTCTTATTCCTTATTTTTTAAAGAAAATTGTGCAGACTTTCAGCTTCACACCCAAGATCATTCCAAAAGGGGTTAATTTTTAATTTGTCTGGTACTTTCAGTATCTCCAAAGTCACTTACTTGAGAGAGCAGTGACAGGATCAGAGAGCTCATTAAACCTCCTGATCCTGCAGAGAAGCAGGAACTCAAATCCTTTCAGGTTTTCTCAGCCACCAGGTGCCCCTTATGGCAAAAATCAGCCTGAAATGTCACTACTGCTATAATTAAAAAAAAAATTAAAATAATAAGAGAGAAAACCTCAGTATTTTTGCCCAATGTATTTAAAAATAACAAATAACTGCCCCAAATTTCTCATTTTGGTGCAAACCAGCCTTGGAAAAACCTGGCTGGGGTAGATATTTAAAGCATCTTTAAATTTTACACTCTCCTCCTTTCAGATTATTAAACTCCTTCAGCAAGTCTGAGATGCTGTGACAGACAAAGACTCAATGTGTGTGTGTGGCTTTTCAAACAGTTTTTCTCCGAGGAGGAAAAATTTCTCTTTAAATAAATCTCCTTCCTCTCTTGAAACTGGTCCTTAAAAAAATACTCAAACCCGAGGAAACAGCTATTTATTTCTGAAATAACACACAGGACATGGTTGTACAACAGCATATTCAGTGGCTTAAACTGCACCTGATGAAAAGAGAATTAATTGGAGGCAGTGATTTTCCACGAGATAGACCTTTGGAAAGTAAAACAAAAAATAAAATATTAGTAACAAAAAAGAGCTTGGGATCATGATCATCTTTAATTGTTTGCTTAATTAAACCTTATTTAAAATATTCAATTTTTTTAATTTTTACATATTTTTGGTGATAAAAAATATTGTTTAAAGTTAAAAGGGTTTGGTTTTTTTTTGTTTTAATTTTAATTTTAATTTAATGTTTTCCTACAGAGCAAACAGCACCTCTTGCATGCAATAGCAACAGAATGACACAGGTAACCTTTCCCAGGGGCTTTTTCATTCTGCAACACAAATGTTTTTTGTATTTTTGGCTGGTCCTCTTGTCATTGAAGTCAATGGAGTATGAATGGGAGCAAGACCAAGATATTTCTGATAGAGAAGTGATGAAATAATTGCAGGCAATCAGTTTTTCAGCATTTCTGAGCTGCTTTTACCCCATAATTAAACCTAATATATCTAGGTGTGAGCACATGAGCCTTAATTTAAAACCTGCTAAATATATCACAATTTATCAAGTTTATCAAATTATATATATAAATATATACCTGTGGAAAATTCTGTGTGCCTTAATAATCAGCTTTATCTGTGTATTTTACCTACATAAATAATTTCATTGAATCATTGCTTGTCAGGGGGAATTAAAATAAAAAACTACTATTTTATCTTGGGCACATGGTTTTATTCTTTGCAGTCTCCATCAGTTTTAACATCTTAACACACAGATTTAAAATGCAAAGTCTACTAATAAATCTGGTTTCCCTTTAGAAAAATAATATTTCTATCCTTTTTCCTCTTTTTTTTTTTTTTTTAAAGAAAGTTTTATTTCATGCTTTTGGGTTCATTATCCCTCTCTGCCCTTTTATAAACCAGTGTCCTGGAGGTGCCTTAAATTTTAAGTACAAAATAAAAGCCTGCATATATTCTGCATACATACATTGCAAATAAAAGAGCATTAGGAAGGGGAAATCATTGACTTCCCTTCTGTCCTTGGCTCCCACAACAGTTTCTTGAACTGAGAATTGAAATCCAATGTTTTTTGGCTTTTACCTGTGTGTTTCTAAAGTTCTTTCATCTGTTTAACGACAAAAAATGAAATCTCAGCCTGCCAGAGTCACCAGGTACTTGCAGCGGGGCTGGTAATTGCACTTTTTATAATCCTACAATGGCAGATTTAGTGCTGAATACATTCTAGAGAAAAGCAACTGCCCTCAGAAAAAAAAAAAAGAACCTGATCTGAGCCTTCTAAAATCATGGCTGTTTTTTTCTCAGTGCTGCATTTTCTGAGCATTAAATAACCACAGAGCTGGTCCCAAGCACATCGCTGACACCCTTCTGTGCTGTGTTGATATCGAGGTACAAAGGCTGAAGCTCTCCCTTTATATTTTCTTATTCCATCATGCACAGGTAAGGGGAAATGTGTCTGATTTAGGTGAAAAACTTGCTGAAGGAAAAGCTAACCTGTATTCTCTGTGCTGCTTTCTGTGTGGAGGTCAAGCTCGTGATTGTGAATTCAGGATTCAGGGCAGAATCAGCTTTTTGGAGAATAAATCATTTGCAACCAAAATACTCCCACATTCACACTGTTTGCAGTGCAAAGCTGAGGATACTAAAACAGATCTACCAACAAACGAGGAAATTCCACAGGGCCATTAAACCCCCTCTTTCCAATGAATTATTTCATCACTTCACTCTCTACCAGTTTCTCTTTGCACTTCACAGTGACCGAGTAGTTTAATCCACGCTTTCCTCCAGCACAGACCTTGGTGTCTGGTGTTCCTGCAGTGCTTTTCTATAAATCAGTTCACTCTGCAGAACTGTAGCCTTCAATATCTGCAGCAGGATTTGGGTTCAAGATTTTGGGGGAGCCTGTACCTCAGGCTGTGACCCCTGGGGTCTGTAACATCAGTCCATACTCCTTTTTGCTGAGGTTTTTTAGCTTCTCACTCAGCAGCTGCCAGTCTGGTGCAGCACTCCAGGGAATGTATGAGGGGAACACAGTTTGCACCGACATCAAATCAGTCTCTGGACTCAATTTTAATATCTAAAAAACACGCCTTTAAATGCATCGAGACTTCTCCCTCTTTAAATGCATTGAGACTTCTCACTTCTTGCTGGGAAAACATTAAATGCTTTAATCTTGCTGTACAGCCCCAAGTTCGGGGCTTAAACCTAAAAGCTTTCATTTCGAGCTCCTGCTCTTTTTGCAAAGATTCCTGACAGGACATAATGTGGCTCACAGGGGTATTAATCCCCCTCCACAGCCTCTCTAAGAGTGACACCTCCTCATACCACCCAGGCTCCATCCCAAGGCTTGCAGCAGGCAGAGATAAGGCAGCCCTTGCTCTTGTGAGCAAGCAGAGCCCCTAATTGCTCACATTTATTGCCATTAGGAAATTTGGGAGAGGGCCTAGCCCGGGTCTTTCCTGTGTTTCTCTGCAAAACAAGCCCAAGGGTTTCAGCGGCCGCAGGATCAACCCCCGAGTTTCGCCGTCGAACCCAAAGGAGCTCCGAGCCTGGGGAGGGAGAGGCAGGAATCCAGATTTATACTGCTGCAATTAACTGCAAAATTTGGCCCTAAAAAAATCCCACTGATGTAAACAGCAGGGCTGCAGGTCAGCACCAAGAACACAGCCCGGGATTAACGGCAGCTCACTACTGCAGCAATTATCTTCTGGCAAAGCCAAAAATCTCCCTTGTTAAGCAACTGTGGGGCTCTCCCTGACACCTGTAAAATGCCAGGTAAGGCCACCAAACCAGAGGACTTTTCTTTTTTTTTTTTTTTTCCTAGAGTTTGAGAGAGCAGCTTAGAGAGCAGTGTGTTCCTAGTATTATTTTAAAATAAATCTTAGCAGCCTCTGAAGAGGAGTGGAGATGGAGAGGAGTGGCTGGACCTGATGTTTACTGAGAGAGTTAACAAGCCTGGCAATAAAACCCTGGGTAATGATGGTTCTGAAGGGTTACATTTGCTTTGGAATTTGCTTTCATAAAAGCATGAAATTTTATGTAGGAACAAGATCTATAACCACCTATATAAAAGTGAGGGGGTTTTAGTACCTCAGAGAATGATGGGCTCAATTCTGTGCTGCTACTGCAGGACAGGTCTCGTGTTAGGGCTGTAAGATCAAAGCTCAGGGAGTAATTCAATATTGGTTATTTAAGAAGTTTTGTCTTTGGTGAACATAAAATACGATTTTCTTGAATCAATTTGTTGTGTTACTTTTTTTTTTTTTTTTAAATGTCGATGTCCCCATGCAGGATTTATTCTCAGCATTTGCTGTTGGAAATTCAAGCTGGTTCGATTTCTTTGTGCAAAAAATGATTCCAGAAATTTTCTTCATGTCTTTTCCTCCCCTCACACACAGTGTTTGCAACCAACTCCATGACTGTGTCAGTCAGGAAGGTGACTAAGGTACAACAGAAAGAAGTTCACAAATTAACTTGTTGTAAACTTGAATGCTTTTGTGGAGTTTGCTCAAGCTTATGACAAAAATCCATTTTAGCCCTCTGAGTCTGCACAGGGAAATGAGGCATTTCTTCAAATACCTCTCCCCTGCTTCGTGCCGTAATTTAACAAAAACTCCGATTTTACCACCGACTCCAGGCAAAACTCCCCTTCGCAGAGATAAAAGATTTACCCCAGTAAACCTGGAAATATTGAGGATAACCGTTCTCTTCTTCAAATCCACAGCAAAAAGTGCTGTTAATAACGCCGGGTAAACCCCCAAATTAACTTAAATCAGGGCAGGATTCGGAGGGAACTGGGGAATTCCTGCTCTCCTCGGGCAAAGCCCGGCTTTCCTGAAAAGTGCACTTCAAGGAACTGACGGGATCAACGCTAATTTTTCTAAATTTCCCCCTTCCTCAGGTTTTGGCTGCGGTGGCGGAGCGGGACCCGCCTTCTCCCGGATTTGTCGCTCCTCGCTTCCCGCTCCATCCCGGTCCCTCCCGCTCCATCCCTGTCCCTCCCTCACATCCCGATCCATCCCTCACATCCCTCTCCATCCCGCACATCCCTCTCCATCCCTCACATCCCGATCCATCCCGCTCCATCCCTCTCCATCCCGCACATCCCTCTCTATCCCTCTCTATCCCTCTCCATCCCGCACATCCCGCTCCGCCGCCTGCCGGCAGCGGCCCCTGGAGCCGCAGGATCGGTGCTGTTTTTCCACCCCGGCAGCTTCACAAAACCCCTTTAAAAATGATTTTTCCCCTCCCCGCGTTTTTTTCCCCCCTCCACATGTTTTTTTTCTTTTTCCCCGAGTGTCGGAAGCCGCCGGGATGTTTCCTGGGAGCTCGTCCTCGCTTGTGGAGGAGGAACTGCACATTTGCCTCCCGTGCTATTTAAATCGGTGTAGGATACAGCAGCACGTTTATGTCAGACATACCACTGCAATATTCTTGTTACTATAGGAGCAAAATACGTGTAAATATTTAGGTGGATTCATTCCAAAGGCAAGGGGCAGCTCTGGAAACATGTGGTGCCCCGATCCAGGACATGGAAACCCCAGGTAGGTGATTTCACACAAACCATGCAAACCCCAAGCTGTGCAGTGCTAAATGCACACCAGAGTGTTGGTGGGGACTGATGTCTGACTGCTTAGGGGAATAATCCCACCAAAGCCCCGTAATAAATATTTGCAGGATCAGTGTGGAATGATTTGGGAGAAAGTTGCCCTGGTTTCTTTTGTTTCTTTTCGGTCTCCGAGTGACAGATGACGTGAAAGAGTCGGGCCCTAAAGATCCTCTGCAGACAGACAACAGCCATAAAATGGTCCCTTCCCTACAGATCTCTGAGCTTTGCTTTTTGCAAGGCCTGACTTGGTGTTTATGATGGTTGGGGAGAAGTTGGAGGAGGGCTGAAAAATCCCTTCTCTTTACTGTGTAAAGAAACAAGGTTTAGGAACTGCTGCTTAGCTGATAAACTGTTATTAGACAGCAGAGGACATTTTAGGTCAGGCAAAATGCAACCAAAAAAAAAATAATCCTAAACCTGTATCAGTTATAAAAGAAACCTACAAGGTTTATGAAAAAGGGCTGGGTTTACCTCCATGCTCCAATGGATAGCAATGCTACAACATACTCTAAGTGGTTTTAAACATAATTTAAATGGCTCATTCTCCCTTGTTCCTCTTTTTAAATGGAAGATAAATTGGTTTAAGTCACTTAAACCATTGTGTTTCTGGTCTGACATGAGCATATGGAGTGGCCAGTTGTCCCTGTGCTGTAGTTTATGCATTGTTCTGGAGAAAAGTAACAAATATTGACTACCCACCAATAATTGTTTGAGAAAACAGAGATGTGCTGCAGATTTTGGCTATGTCTTTAGTCCTTATATAAGCAAAATGGGTTGTTTCTCAAACACTGCTCATCTGAACCAAGCCTACAGATGGTATTTGTACTAATCCAACAAATTCTGCCCTCCATGGTGTGCACAAAGGCCAAGTTTGCAGCCAGACAGTGCAAATTTTCCCACTTGAGAAGTGTGTGGGAGAGGGAAGTTTTGGCCAGTGGAGATGTACAGCAGTGTGGGTAGAGATCCTAAAGTTCCCTCTGCCAAAGCTTCCCGTTGGGGAACACAAAGGAAACCTTACAAATCCTCCATTGCTGAGCCCTCAGCCCCAAACTCCCCCTGTAAATCCCTCCACACGTGTGGTGCCCCCTTTTCCAAGAGGATTCCCATCTGGGATGAGTGTCCTCAGGCTTTCCTGATGGCTGGGACCCCTAAAATATCCAGCAATCACTGCCACTGTGCTTGATGGCCCCACAGCCAACTTCAGAGAGAAACCCAACAATGGGGCACTGTGTTAAACTCTGTGAGCTGTGGGAAATGGGGAGAAGACAAACGGACTTTATTTTACAACATAAAGAATGTTACACCCTTTGCTAAGACGTAACTAATAACTTAAACCCATTAAAAACTGTGATCTCCGACGCTCCCAAACGGAGCCAAAGCTGTAAAAATTCAGGAAGGAATCAGTAGCAGGCTGGCTGAGGTTACAAAATCTACAAAACCTGCTACAAGTCACAGTTTTCTCCATGAAAGGCATGGCCATAACAAATATCCCACACAGCTCGCTTTCCAGGCCATTCCCAGGAAGCCTCATTGTGTGAGCTTGGATCTTAACATCCAGCAAGGGCAGAGAGGAGGAGGGTGTGGGGGACCACACAGCTCTGGGATCCCAGTGGGGAACCCTGCAGTGTCCCCAGCACTCTGGACCTGGGTTTGCCCCGTGCTGGGAGTTGACTGATCACAGTGGAAAACAAAAGCTGTGCCTGGAAGAAAAGGGCTCCTTTTCATTTCCGTTCCCCATGTCAGGCAGAAATTAATGACTAAAAGCACCTTTCTCTGATGTTGTCCATCATGCAAATACTGGTGGGCAGGAGTCAATATGAACTTTAAACACACCTGACACAGGTGGCTCTTGCCTTTCAATGCTAAATGGCCACTGGCCAACAATTCATGGTGCAGCATAAAGGAATCCTTGTGGCAAGCAGCCTTCCCTCTGTATATATTTGTTATTCCAGAATGAAGCTATTCATCGGGGCTGAGATGGAACTGCCCAGGTGAAAAACTTCCTGAAACCCAGGGCTCCTGCAGGAGTGCAACCAAAATCCACTGCAAGATGAATGTGGTGAGTTTGAGCGCTGGGGAGAAGGCAGAGAACTGGGGATGGTGGAGGGCAGGAGATGCCCAGTTGTCCAGGACTCTGCTGCTCCAGCATCCTTCTCATGGAATCTCTCCTAAGCACTGGTCATGCTGAATCATTGCCCTGGGGGATTTTTATATAACATGGGGATCTTCTCCTTGTCCTCTGGGTTATGTCCTTCTGCCTACAGACCAACACTAGATGGAAAAAAAAATCAGTGAATGTTTTCTCATTTTAGCACTCAGCCTGTGGGTTTTTCCAACAACAGCAAAGAGAAATAAAATTCAGGTTGTTCTCAGCAGTGTTCAATGGTATTTCTCTTCTCCTACAAAGCAGTACCAGGGTATCTCCAAGAAAACACACATAACCCCACACTGGTTATACTTCATCCTCCTGCAGTTTCAGTGCAAGCCTGTGTATAACATTTTTTTGTCTTTTTGGATGAAGCATATCCTCTTCTAATATCATTTAATCAAAATAAAAAATAGATTGCACCGTATCCAAAAAAGATGCACAGACTAAATATTTTGGTGTGCAGTCACCAAAATAACTGTAAAGAGGATTTTGTAAGCAGTTTGGGAAGTTTTCTTTCAGCTTATGCACACAGAAATCTTTCCGTACTATCGGAGTCGGGATTAATTTATCACCAAGCCCAGGAACTGTTCCCAATTGGAATTAGCCACACTAATGTCTGGAGCTGACAAGCACAGCTGCAGCAAGCTCACTCATGTTTATTATTGTAGTTTTTCTTGTCTTTTAACAGTTTATACACTAATGGAAGAGTGGGAGCTGAAATTGCTCATCTCTGCTCTACTATTGCAATGGGTTTCTGAAGACAATGAAGCACCTTAAGGGCTGGTTTTAAGCTCCCGATGGGATCAGTAGTAGGCACAGAAAAGAGCTGCATGCTCTTCTTTTCTGACTGTTCTTTTAGAAAGCCTCTGAAAGCTGAATTCATAAGACTGTATTTAGCCTTTCTGTGCTGATTGATTCCTGTTTTAAAGCCTGTTTTGGATAATTGTGGTCTGTGGCAAAGGACTGAAGATATAAGCCTTTGCTGAAGGGGGAACACAAGAAAAAAGAACACGAAAAAATGAGTTTAGCTGGTATATATAGGTTTCAAGTGTGGTGAGCAGCAGAAAGAGGGTATCAAGCAGCTGACAGAGTTGGGATATTATGGCACTAAACATAATTTTCTTGATGCTCACGCAGGATGCAAACTATTCTTCTTGTATTGCCAGCATGAAAACTTAATTTATTTATTCCCTAAGAAATTGTGATGTGTCAAATGGACAGGTTATCAGCTGGTATGTACTAAAACTTCCCTGCATTGTGCCTGGTACAATGCAGACCTCAGGGGTTACTCCTGGGCTCTGGGCAAGTCTCTGCACTGGGACCTGTGGCCATATCAGTTCTCCAGGTTTTTGCTGTGCCTTTGAGGCTGTGCTTCTATTTTTTTTTCCCCATGGAAGCACGAAAGGAGGGCAAAAAAGCAGGTCTGACATCTGACTCACCTGCCATGGGAGCTGGAAGAGAGCCAGGGGAGGCATCTGGCCCGGAACGTGGAAGCAATTCCAGGTTCTGTGCTCCAGGCATCGTAATAGGTCAGTAATGTATTTCTGTCCTCAGGTTCACTTTGAGCATCACTTGTACACTAATTCAGCTGGAATAGGTCCAGATCATCTATCCATTTACAAAAGCAAACAGCCAGAGGCAGAGCCGAGGAACAGGCAGTGCTGGGGACTGCCAGATATCACAGACCTTGGGAGATCCTCCCTTGGCTGAGAGCCTCGTCCTGCCTGGCCACAGCAGCCACCTCTGTCCCTCCCTGCCCTGTCCTCTGCAGATTTTGGGGAGCTGAGGAAGGGCAGAAGCGGTGGGGAAGGGCAGAGAAGGAGAGGGGAATGGATGAGAGAGGGACAGAGGAAGAGGGAGAGGAATGGGGGCTTCTGGCGGTGTTTGCATCCTGCGGATGTTCTTCATAACCGCGGGGCTGTTTGTCCTCTCCTACCTGTCCGGACTGTGCTGCAGGAAGGACCAGTGCTGGCAGCCTGGCTCCGAATCGCTGCTGCTCCCCCAGGTGGGAAAAGCCAGAATTAACTCCGGAGAGCCGGCAGAGGTAAGGAAGGCACTTGCCCAGCAGCCAAGAGCTGAGAAAACACTTCCCCACCCGAGCCTGCTGACAAATCCATTTTAATGTGTGTGTGTAAACTGGTGTTTCACACTGATTCTAAATTTGCTCACGATTTTCCATCATGTAAAACTACATATTCCCTACCATGCCCCGGGTTATCACTGATGAAGTTTAGGATACTCCATGGATATTATTAGTGAGTTTACAGAGCCCTTTACCTGCAGCTCACCAGCATCCAGCTCAGCAAAGCTTAACAGTAGTTTCTCTGTATTTACATTAAAGCTTTATTAATGTACATTAAAGGTTTATCTGTATTTGCAGTGATAAAAGCAGGAAAGGAGGAAGGTATTATTTCAAATGCAACCAGCTGGGAGGGGAGCAGATTCTAAAATTTCTTTCAGTTGATGTTTTTGCAGGAAAGCTGCGAGGGAAAAGGCATGAAGGATTCTGGCAGATCAAGGAGAAGGAAAATATCTAAATGAGGCTGGGGTACGTGGGGAATGGGGGACTCAAGTCTCTGCATCTTACAGCCCTTGAGAGAAGGTGTTTTCCTGCCACTTAGAGCAAAACCCTGGTGCTTTTTTGCTGCAGCTCTGTCCTTTCCCTTTGCCTCCACTCCTGTGCTGCTCTCCTGGAGTTATTTTCATTTTAGCTGCATGCCAAATTTAAGGCTTCAAGGATTTTTCTGCACTGACCTTTAAATCCCTTCACTGGTCAATATGATGCTTCACCATTCAATATAATATCCTTCTGTCTGGTTTACTGGCCCCAGACTTATTATTTTATGTTTCTGTACATTAAACTGCATTTTCCATTCACTGGCCCAGGCAACCAGTGGATTGAAATCCCTTGTTCCTCGTTATTTGTTCCCTCTCCAATTTTGTGCCCTCCACAAACTTGGATAGTTTGTGTGGAGGTATTTTCATTCAAGTCATTTGCAGGTATTATAAATGAGGGAAATCCCTTGGTGTTCTCATTTGTTGAGCCTTTACAATGCAGGATTACCTTTTCAAAGGAGGACACAGGGGTTTAGCAGCAGGACTAGTGGATATTAATAGGTAACTCTTGCCACAGATCCTCTGGAAGGCACTGCTGCTGTCACAGCAGCTTTCTCACCTCTGCACAGATGAGGGCTCTAAGTCAGGCTCATGTGTTGTGCTAAAATTGCTCTGGAGTGTAAGGGAGAAAGGATAACTGGAGGAGAGTTATCCATCAGGAGTAGCAGCTGATGAGGGAGTGGGAGTTACCATGGGAAAATAGGAATTTGAGGCACCTGAAGCAATGCTGTGAGGAGAAAAGGAACTTGGATGTAAAACGTGGTAAGACTGGAAACATTTTCCATCTATGTCCATTTATGTGACCCTGGAAACGTGCATCACCCTTGCTTTCAGCCCTGCTACCTGTCTGTGATCTCCTGGCAGGAATTTCCTGATGTTGTAGTTGAAAAAAAAAAGATCAGTTCTAAACCCCAAAGCTGCAAAAGTGGAGCAATGAGCCTCCTGTCCTGCCCCAGCCCCAGCACAACCTGCAGGGACAGCACAGCAGCTTCCAGCCCTGATTCCTCCTGGAGATTTGCAGCCATCTCTGAACCACAAAAGGAAACAAAAAGGACTCCTCATCAGCTGTGCAAGTTTTACTAAGTCCGTGTTTTGGTTGGAAGCCAAAGTTCGCTGGGCAGCTTTATCACTGTTTATTCCCGTCTTTCACAGCCTTTATCAGTTATCCCCATCAGAGCTGTGAGCACTCGGAGGGCTGAGTCACACGAATAGGACTTTTATCTGCAGTCACATCTATAATCAGGCAACAAAACCCTCTCACCTTGCTTCTATTTCGAGTCCCAGCTCAGGCTCTTACAGAAAAAGGGACTTCACAGAGGAATTTCAGTAATTACCCTCTCCCCTCCATCCCCCAAATGTTGTTTGCAGGGTAGAGGTACCTGTGGGTACTTGAAAAAAACTGCTCAGAGCTGCCTTCTTTTCAATGGGAGACTTTTAGGAAAGTGAACTTTAACTTTTAAACTCCCTATGAAAAACAGACCCATGTTGGGTTTGATACCATTTGCCTCAGGATGATCTCAGCTCTTAAAATATGATGGTTTTAGTCGGATTAAGAGCCTATATTGTTGCTGAAGAGAATGAAGGGTGCCTCTTTAATTGCAGCCCAAATCTACCTAACAATTGCCACATGTTGAGTAAGATTTAGGAGTTATTAAATATGAAAGCCACTATTGCTCCTCCACCACGAGCAGCCTTTGTTATTTAAACCTGGAAAGCACTAAGTGAAAGGGGGAGGAAAATGGAAAAAACAAACCAAAAAAGTAACCCTGCTTGAAAACCTGAAATCCAAAGGGATGTGTTTGCTTTCTGTGGAGCTGGTGTTGGTGCAGTGCATTTCCCTCTGCTGCAGCATCTTCAGCATCAGCTGAAACAAACTCCTGGTGAGTCTGGTGATCTTATTGCAAGGAAAACTCTGCACAAATTCCTGCCAGTCGTTGGTTTGCTGCCATCTGGTATTGCAGGTTATTAACAAGTAATGACCAAATAACTTGACCAAAGCAAAGCTCAGCAAAGTCTCCTCTGACTCTGGTGGGGCTGGTGCTCAGCTCAGCTCAGTTCCTGCAGCTCTGCAGCCTGGCACAGCCCAGCAAAGACACCCAGGACCCCTACCCATGAAATTTCCTTGAACCTCTCCCCATCATTGCTCATCAGTGTGAATTTTCCACTGAATCTGCCACATTCTTTTATCTTTAACCGTTAGGGATAAACCTTCCAAACATGGAACAGAAGCTCTTCTGGCTGTGGTGCTTCTTTGGGAATAACCTGCATGACTTGAGCTCTCAAATTCAGTCCAAAGTAACAAGCCAACATATCTACTCAACTCATAGAGAGCACAGCATGCAGCTGTGATGGAGGATAGAGCAGTCCTAAAAGAGGGCAAGGCAATAAGATGTTATAACTTGTAGAAAGTTAATGTTGGGTCAGAAGGAGAGTTACAGCTACTGTCTCTTAAAAAAAAAGAGAAAAAGAAAAAGCTAAACTGTGATTTTCAGAGGTCAGTGCTTAAATTTCTTCTTGGATGTTCGCCCTCTACTCCCTTTGCACTGTGCCTGGTTGTATTTCAGAGAGATCTTTGGCCTCCAGCAGCAGGGTTTTGAAGTTATGGTAATAGAGCATTCATACAATACATTATTCATTTTTCTGTTTCTCCATTTATAGCAGACTGGCAGTTAAGTAGGATGGTATAGTTTAGGGCAGAGACCACTGCAGATCTTTGCAGTCTGGCAGGAGAACTCAGCTAAGCCTCTCAGGTTACAGAGGAAAAGCAATTTTCATTTTCCCTCCTGCTCAGCAAAGTAAACCCCAGCTCCTAATTCTCAACCAAGAAATCACAATGGTTGGATTCTTTGTGCCTGATCTCAGACACACCTCTAATAAATGTGGAGATGCTCACAGAGCTGGGATCCCAGTTCCCTCCTTGGCAAGGTGCAAGGAAGGGGAAAGCAGTTGGCTTTATACCATGTTTTCAAGCTTCCTTTTCTATAGGAGTACAGAAGTCATTTGTTCCTCCCAGGCACCTTGGACTGGCTCAGGTTTGCCCCTGAGATACCTGCTGGGGAATGTGTCTCTTATGCATTCTCCAGCTCCTTTCCCAGCTCTCCTTGTAAACCTTTTCCACAGCCTAAAACCTCCCAACAAATTACAATTGGTGCTTACAAGGCCAAATTAAACCCCTTTTCTCTTACAATAGGTGGAAATGTTGTTCAAAGTATGGGATTGCAGTCAGGATCCCAGGTTTTGCCTTGGTCCATTCTGATCTGTGTCCTTGGGTTGCACCTTCCCAGACCAATGGTCATGATCTTGACATTTCTTAGACCAACAGGACCAACTTTCAGAACAAAACCAAACCTTTTTTTTCCTTTTATCCATCTCCATAGTAGACCTGGCAAACTGGAAGAGATACTTCTTGTCTAATTGCCATTGGGGTACTTGGGGAATAAACAGCTTTCCTGAACCTTCACCCTTTGGCTCCACCTTTTCCCCCAGCAATAAACCAGATTTTTCAGCTGTTGCCCTAAAAATTGAAGAGTCAGGAAATTGGCGTTGCTTTTTCTTATTTTTTCTTCTTCTTCACTTGGTTTTTCAACTTTTAAACTTTATTGTCAAATTCCAACTTCCAGTTGACCCTTGAATAACTGGTTTGGTTTGCAAGGGTTATTTGAGGTCTAAATGAGCCCAATGACATCTGTTTAATTTTAGATGCTTGGAAAAATATTCCAAAATTAATGAAATCCAAACGGACGACAAACTAATAGAGAACCATTTTCTTTATTAAAAAGATGGGTAAAAATCATTCCAAACATCTCAAGAAAAGCAGAGAGGTGAATGGGATTTCTCATTGTTTAAATTGTACTTATTATATTACATTTCAGTGAAATGCCCTCCTGACCTTCCACAGTTTGCTCGATTTCCTCATCAGTCTCCTTCCAGCTAATTTGCTTGGACAGAAACAAAAAAAGAAAAGGACTCAAGAATGAAATGCAAGTCATCCAATATTTGGGGGCTCAGTGCTGATTATAGCCAGATACAAAGAAGAATGGATGGAACTGGCTAAAAGCAGGACCATGTTATTAATTCTTCATGAATATTTGGATGGTCATGGGAAATGGATGGAGTGGCACAAATCTCAAATGTGTCACCAAATGCAGCCTGAGAGCTCATTCCTTTAAAAAACGTGCAGTGGAAATGTGTGAGTTTCCATTTTCCTCTTTCAGCAGGTTTTATTCCACTTCTTTGGGCTGCAGAAATGTTGGGTGGCCTTACAGATCACAGGTGAGGAAAGGTGATTTATCCATTTTGGGCACTTGATTTGCTGTGTGTGTTCTTTTGAAAGAAATGCTGAGCCAGAGGAACTGCACAGACATCGTGGATCATCCAGGAGAGAATTTCCACAAATATTTGTAATGTTCTCAGTGCAACTGGCACTGGGATTCTACTTAATTATCACCTCTTATGGGGTGTAAAACCCTCCAAAACACCCCAAAGAAATGACAGTTTGTGGGAATATGTAGACACACATATAATCAATGCATTTTTATAGGAAATAAAAGGGCAGTACAATGCAGGGTGACTTCTAAATTTGCTTTCTCTTCTGGGAGCCCAGATGGACTCCTGGGTTACTTCTGAAGTTGAATTTCCATTCTCTTTTTGGAATAAAGCAGTGTGAAGTGCTAACAGTGGGTATGTGGAAGCCTCTTAAAAATTATGGGTTGCAGATCTGCTCAGAGAGGGGATCAGTCTCTGAGCACTTTTTGTTTCCACCCACCTTTTCTTTTTTCTTGAGCAAAGAAAAACACAATTATTAATAAACCTGTAGTGCTGATAACAAAGCTTTCTTGGAGGTAATTTCTTGCTGTTCTTCTGGTCTGTGGATTTAACTTACATCCTTGCTGTTCAGCAAAAGTCAATGAAGAATCAATACTGTGAATATCTTCTGATATATCACCATTTGTCATATTTGAGGTCTTCCACTCTGGAGAGTTTCTTGTGGTTGGTCCTCACAATATCTTTTTGCACTGACCTGTCTTGATGCTTTGAAAAAAGCATTAATATTAGAGGTCTTCTTTTGACTCTGACAATTTACAACTCTTGTTGAAGGTTGCTTTGCTTTTGAGGTAAATGATAACTAGTTCCAGTCACTGAAAAGCAAAAAGCAGTTTAACCTGTCCCCGAATTCTCTACCTTCTGTTGTCAGTTAGTTTGATACCTTCTCAAACAGATGTGAATATTTGAAAAAGAGACCCCCCTTTGTGTAGAAACTGTTGGAAACTTTTCAGGAAATCAGAATCCACTCTGTGAAACTTCTCCAGTCCCTGGAAATCACTGATTGACAGTAAATTAGGCCAAAGTTGACAAATACACGAAAGACTGGTGGAATCAGAGCAATCAGCATCATTTTGGGAGCTGGTTTTATTTGCTGTACTTACATCTGGCAACAAGGTAAAACCATTCAGCCCCAGTTTATTGGACATTTCTCTGTAGTACAGGTGCTGAGCTGCAGATAACTGGGTTATGTGGCTCAGTGCTTAACCTTATCATCCAGTCATTTTTAGCTCAGTTGACAGAAGGATCACTGGTGTAGCTGTAATTGGAGTTTACAATGTTTGCAAGTATTAGGTGACTTGTAGCTTAATGCCATAACTATAGGGACAATAAATTACATGGTCATTAGAGGGCTTTAGCTATTCATATAGTATTAAGCATAAGAAGGACAGTAACGTTTCTCTAATAACACATAAAATGTATATTCCAATTAAAAGCATAATAGGATAGACTTGGCATTAGATTACAGCCTCTCATGAACTTCCCTGCTCAGAAATTATTACCGTTAAAATCATGGTTTCAAAGACTTGTGCACAGGGATAATAAATTCTCCCAAGCATTGAGCCCTCATGGAGAAAGTCTGTGCTTTAAAGCTGGGAAAATTCAGCCAGTGAGCAGAGTTTTTTGGGATTTCTTGCCTTCCTTTTCATTCTCCACGTTTGGCTGACTCCCCAAACCAAGTGAGGCTTAATTAAAAGCAATTGAACAAACAAAAAGTAGTCAAAAATGATGTTTAGAGATTCTTATCTTCCTCTAGAAGGAGTTCTGCCCCTGTCTGTTAGTGTGTGTTTTGCTGTGTTTTTGGGAGACTTATTTGAAGGGATGTTGAAACAACCTCATGTTTAAATCCCATCTGTTTTCTGTCCTTGGTATGTGGAATTTTTCTTTTACAAAAGGCAGCCCGAAAGAGAGCAGTGAGAGGTGGACTTTGTCTAAGGAACAGTGTAATGCAATCTATTTCAAATACAGTTCTCAGCTCTCTTTTCTGTCCCCACCGATGTCCCCTAGGACAGTGTGCAGCTGCTCATTCACACATCAGAGCTTGGGATATTCATTATCCAGAGGGTATTTTCAATTATGTTTGGAGGTGTTGAGTCCTGTGATACTCAAGCATCTGCCACAAGTATGTGCTTATATGACCTTCCAGAAGAAGGCTGCTGCTCAGAAAGGGACCCCCTGTCTTTATCTGAGATTAGACTTTGTTTGTTCACCAGTCACTTCATCCTTGTAAAGCTGGGAGAGATATGGAGCTGTTTGGAAGACAAACTGAACTGTGCTTCCTTGGTCAGTTCTTCACCCCTCTCTCCCTGCCCATCCTGCAATAACCTCCTGAAATCTTGGCCACTAAAATGGTTATAAATGTGCTTTGGGAGATTATGGGGTTTGCATCACAGTTACACAGAGAACATTTGAAGTGCAGTTAATGTGGACTAGGAGTTATCTCCCAAAGCTGTTTCACAACAAGCAGAACTACTAAAGACCTCATTCCAGATTGGGAAGAGATTGGAAAGGAAAGTTAAATGGGTCCATAGAGGGGGGGAATTAAATATCTTTTAGAAGAAAGAATATTTCTTGAAACAGATGCAAGAATATGTAAGAGATAAGTTGACTGTTTTTCCTCAGGAATTTTCAGCACCAGATAGAAAACAACAACAAATAAGAAAGGCTGAAGCCTCTAACAAGATAAAAAGAGCATCAGACTCTGTATTGGGCTGGAAACTGCTCTTTTCCCTGGAGTTGTAACAGACCACAAAACAAGATGATGAAAAGGACAAAGCTTTGTCAGTAAGAGAGTCACTCTGCAGTTCCTTCCCTAGGGCTGCTGTATTCCCATCCCTTTTCTCCAGGGTGAATCCTGTGTCTCAAAATAAACCACTTGGTGGGTTTGTTGCACCTTTCCCCCCTCCATAATCTCCTGGGGGAACCTCCAAGAACAAAACCACCACTGGGAGCTGAGGATTCCACCTGAGCTGCTGGTGTCCTTGGCCTGGCAGCATCCTGCTCCCAAGTCCTTGTGTACAGGGGGAAGGAGGGCTGTTCTCTCTCTTGCTCCCTGAACTCATGGGATTCACATACCAGCAGAGCTGCCTTTGATCACCAACTTGGTGACATATCTCCTTTATCTGAGAATGGAGACACCCAGGGTAACTGTGCAAACACCCCCAAAACCCCCCCATGTTCCTCAGAGTGTTGTCCAAACATTCCTGGAGCTCTGGCAGCCTTGGGGCCATGCCCATTCCCTGGAGAACCTGTTCCAGTGCCCAACCAGCCTCTGGGGGAAGGATCCAAGACAAACCTCCCCTGCCACAGCTTCATGAAGGATGTAGAAGGGATAATACCCATCTGCTGTGAGTTACATCCCTCTGACACACACCTCCACCAGGGACCCCAGTTATACTCAGTGCAAACCTGCCCTGCTCTGCTCTACAGACTTTTCTGGTCTTTTAATAAAAATAAACAGAGAAAAGTCTTCAGTGCACAGTGTAGGAAACATACACAAGCATCTTCCAATGGAAACAGTGTGATGTCTTCTTGCCTGTCCAGATATTTTTCATTCTGTCATAACAGCAAAGTCCCTCCACTCTTCTTCATAAGCCCTTCATCCCTCTTTGCTAATGGTTTACAATATAGAACAATTTAACTGTATATATTGATGTAAATCACGTCACCTTCTCTGTGAATTATATAAAATAATTCATGCCGAAGAACTTATGGAAGGATTTTTAAGGCTGCAATTCATCTTCTCTTTTCCATTACCCTGGGCAAGAAGAAAAGCCAGATACAAATTTGGCTCTTTTCTGCAGAAAGGAAAAATGTGGTTATTTAATACCTGAAAGTAGTAGTTCCTTGTGTTCATAAATTGCAAGCTCTGAGGAAGGTTAGGCCAGTGCAGGCTCTGACACCAGTGGAACTACAGACAGCATGATTTATATTGTTTCTGAAGCCCCAGCTTGTCAATAATGCTAAAATTGTTACAGATAAACACATTTTCTTATCAATTTTTTGACTTCTTACCCACTCAATTTTCCCATTAAGTTTAATCTCTTGATGCCTTTACACTGAAAATTGCTGTAGGATGGTTTGAAGGGGAACTGCCCCTTGTCCCACCCATCCAAGCTGGGAGTGGGGAGTCCTGCCCTGTGTTCATTCTCTGCTCATTGAATCCACAGGGTTTGGATTGGTACCACGGCCTGGCAACCACTTCCATCAGATGGCCACCAGGAATGACCCTGCAGATTCCACAGGCTGGGAAGAAACAATTTTATAATCTTTAATTATTCGGAAAGCTTCCAGGCTTCTTTATTCTACTTGACTTGTGTTTTCCCCATCTCTGCTTGCCAACACTACCCCACAGGGTGGCTGATTTGCACCTGAGATCTGATATTGAAATGCAGGCACTTCAGCAAGAATTGAAAATTTAAATGGTCCAATTTAGGTAAATGAAATAAGACTTTCATACATTTTTTTTTCCCCCCAACCTCACCACCCAAAAGTGAGATTCAGATATTCATTTAGGTGGCCACATCTGAGAAACTGGCACTCCAAAAGTATACAAGCTCATTAAGTATGCAATTATGGTCACCTAATTGTGGAATTGCACACGGGGGCAATTGCTTGGATTTCCTGAGGGGAACAGGAAAACATTCCAACTGTGTGCAGCTGCACTTGCATGCACAGAAAATCCTTGGTGTGGGGCATCTCTGTTCAACCCAGAACAGCAGAGCCCCAGAAACTCAGGTATTAGGAGTTAACATCATAATGGCATGACTTTTGAAATCCCTCCTTGTACTGTCACTTTAAATGTTTTATTGATTAAGGCCCAGATTACTTAACCTAAAGCCCTATATTTATATTTAGCCAAGGTAAGTTATGAGTCACAAGTAATCCTTTTGATCCAGGGGTTGCCATGGGTCACCAGAGAAATGAGTTGAGTTATAATATCCAAGCAAACTAGCTGTGTGCACGGAAGAATAAATTAAATAAACTCCCCTTCAGAAAGTCCTGGGGATTCCATACTCTGTTTCTGTTTAAGCAGAAAATGTTGTGTTTGTTTTCTTTTCTTCCCTCATCTGAAACCCAAATCTATTTGTGATGACAGATGCAAATACAGTCGCTGATGTTTGTAGCCAACTGAATTGTCTTTCCACTAAGAGTGTTTAAAAACACATGGGAAAAAATTTGGACTCAGGTGACTTGTCTGTGTTGAACTCCAAGTTGAGGTGGCGTTTTTCCAGATGTGTTTGCATCTGTCACATCAGCTCTGCTGGTTCCTACAACAGCCAAACTAAGCTGATCCTCAGAATCTTCAGGACCTGTGAAACACAATCACAGGTCTGAGTATTCCCCTGTGTGTGCAACCCCAGTGTGGCCAAAATGCACTGAGTTATTTCAGTTCTCAGGCAGGCTGAGCCTGGAGACACAATGAGAATAGGAAATATTGGGTTTTTTTCTTGGTTTTTATAGTCTTGGAGCCTGTGGGTGCAGGGAGCTCCCTCCTGACCCCGCTGAGAGATGTGAGTGCACACCCAGCCCTGTGCACCCAGCTGGGCCATGCACACACACACTGTGAGAGCACTGAGGTCTCTGCATTCTCTGGGGAAGGACAGAGTTATTCCAGAGCCTGCACAAAGTTGTGCTTGCAAGTTCTTCTCTCTCTCTGGACACACAGGAAATTTTGGCCTGCTGGCAGACCTTGAGCTTTAGAGCAGACACAGCCCAAGTCATAGGTCTGAATTCGCTTTGAACTGAAATTGGTATCAGAAAGCAGCAGAGCCTTTTGCTTTGTTTGCTTTCTTTGGTGTGGTTTATTTTTAAAATGTATGCATATTTCCAAGAAGCATCTTGAAAATTTATTTTTGTCGTGGAAATGGAATGTTTCTTGGCTTTCTGGGAGTCTATTGGTGTAGGCTTCCATCCTAGATCAAGCTGGTGTCAGCAGCTGCACACCAAAAGCAGGGAGAGACTGAAACAGATGTAACTTCCCTCCAAAGCAGGTAGACCTTGTCCATGTGAAGCTGGATGAGCAGAGGCCCAGGAGACTGTGCACTGAGTTTTTCTGACCTAAACCCACTGAGGTTTACTGGGCTTCCTCAAAACAGGAGACACCTCAGTGTCATCAGAAAAGAGATGATGGGTCCCAGATGTTCGTGGATTACTAAGGAAAGCAAATAGAGGGAACAACTTTTTAGGACCTAAACAAAAAATGTCTGGTCTCTTCTGGGTTCCTAACTTGGCAAATGGGTGAGTGTCTGTTCATATCCAGAGGAGTGTGGCAGCCCTGGGGCTGTAAAATCATTGCATTAAAAACTCCCTGTGAGCTGGGGCTGTAGATCCCCTGCAAATGTGGCAGCTGGCTGTGGAATTACTTCATCCTCTGAGTCTTCTTTTAACAAGTGCTCCAATTTTATAGCAGAATAAACAGATTCAGGGAAGAATCCTCATCCCAATAACTGAGAAGAGTGCTGTTTTCAAGTTGCTCTTCATTGCATTTGTCAAAACTTCCATTTTTTATTAAGTTGCTCTTCCGTGCACAGCAATAGGTGGTTGTATAATTTACTGGGCTTAGTTGCACTTCATCTATAAGGATAACTCAGTGAAAGACTTGACCTCAAGAGATTTCCCATTTCACAAGTGACCTGTTCCTGAAACAAGAGGACAAGAAGCAGAGGAGTATTTTACTACCCCAGTTCCATAAATGGTTCCATATTGATAGATTGCAATACTGAGCAATGGAAGGTCCATTGGCTTCTCCTCTCCATTTACCACCAGCATTTTCTTGTTCATACACAGGAACCTCCATATTCATTTTAACCAAAAGCAGAGTCAGTCTGAAGAAGTGTCTCTATTTCTGCATGATCTTTCTTCTCTCTATTTGATGCTCAGTTATTGATCTACAGCTCACAAAAGCTCCAGCCTACCTACATCAGTGGAGACTCCATCCCAGAGCTGAATTCCTCTATTGCAATGTTCAGTTTTACAGGTTAATAGTTTGGCATTTGCTTGAACACACAGGAACTCTTTGGCAATTCATCATTCTGCCTCAGCCCCCTTTGTTGAACAGGCAGGTCCCTGTAAAGCTGACCTTTGCACAGGTTTAATGTTTCCCCTTCACACCTTCAAGGCTGAGGGGTTTGAGTGACATCAATAATTAATTTTTGAACAAATAGAGCACACCTTCTGCTGCGGTTCCTCTCAAAGGTGTGAGTCTTTGTGCATCACAAAGGCATGTTATGAACAGAGGAGTGCAAAGGATACTGGTGGGGATCAAAGTCTAAGATTCAGTGCTGTGTCTCACCTCTGCTGTGCTGTGCTGTCCTTCTGGGTGCCACAGACCAGACAGAAATGTCTGTGTGTGCTCTGCAAAGCTCAGCACATTCAGGACAGGTTGCACCAGCTGCACTGGACAGCTCTAAGTAGCTGCTTTGGGCTCATGCAATAACAACCAGGGGTCATTCTGGGAGCAGGGTCACTTCAGCTGACTGGGTATGTCAGAGAAATAATAATAAGAATCAAAAAAGATCCCCAGATTCCGCCTGAGCAAAAAAGGCATGAGAGGTAAACCAACCACATCAAACTCAGTCTTCACTGACAGTCTGAGGGGAATGAGAGAGTCCCAGATAGTGATGGAGAAAAGGGGAGATGGTTCATTAAAATGGAATATTTTCTTCTCCTGGTAGGGCTGACCATTGCTCATCTCTAATTTATTGATCTGAACTGGTCATTAGTGTTAGCTCAAACAGCTTTTATACTCTTGGACACAGAAAAGGTTATTGTGAGAGTAAATGGTGCAAACCTGGGAAAAAAACCTTTGCTGAGTCTGCCTTGTCAGCTTTGCTGTGTACACCAGCATGTGCTGGCAACTCAGAAAAAGAACACTCAAGAAATGTTGTTATGAGCACAGGCAATCTGTCTCCTATTTTGCTGGCTGGATATTTGTTATTATAACTTCTGCTCTTATCAAAGACTTTCAGACTTGACAGCCAGGCTGCTGCTGGCTACTGTTACTTGTATTATTCCTCTGTTTCTGTACACAAAGCATTTTTTGAAATATCCTCTTGAAAACTGAGGTAAATAACTGTCCCCAGTGCCTTCAGCTTGCAGAGTCCTGTGACCTGAATCCTAAAAACCACACTGGCCATGACTCGACCTTGCAGGAGACTGATGTGGGGAGAAGGGAGGAATCTGGGCAACAGGTGCTCTGTCAGAATCCTTTGCCTTTGAGGGCAGCATAACTTACAGTGCAATTTGTATTGCAACATAAATCAGGGCTGCCTGGAGCTCCCTGTAATTCCTCTGGAGCAGAGTCTGCAGTTCATGTGATACGGTGGGGGCTGAGGGCTGGGGCTGCAACAGATGTTGGGGAAGAAAGGAGGTGACAAGTGATGAGGCCTCCATGGCTCCAGTCTCCAAAAAGAAGTGACAAGGGGAGTTTTCTGGTAGTGGCAACACCTCACCAGAAAATAGGCAAAGGGAAGGTTTGGGGAAGGAGGTCCATGGATTTTATTGTCGTGGTGTTTTGACCTCATTCCAGGGTAACTCCTGTATATCCTACAATGTCCAGACAGCAAAGATTGATATTTCATGGCCATTGCAGGACAAACTCCAACATATGGACAAAGGGAGGAGGTGGGCCATGGTTCTCATCTAGTCATCCTCTTCAGTAAGATTCTTGTCACAAAACTCTGAAAAAATGGGAGTCACCTGGCACTAGAACAGATGTCACTGTTCTTCAACCAAACTACACTTCTAATCTTTCTTTGTGTGTGTTTGAGACAGACTGTAACAAAAAAAAACAGGAGGGAGAAGAAAATCTGGGAGAAATGTAGATCTTTATTGCACATACACCAAGAGGCAGCAGAGTGGAAAGTGCTGCAGAGCTTTGAGGAGCTGGCAGGTTTGGAGACTTGTAGGCAGGGTTGCAGTCAGCTTCCCCTTTTACTGGGACTTGGAAAATTCATTAGCCTTGAAAATAGCCAGATCTGCTCCAAAGGGAAGGGAGAAGGGTCATGTAAAGTTTGGAGAAAATTCAATATGGTTTTTTTCCCCTTTTTTTTTCCCCCCCAATTTGCAGGTTGTGAAAAAAAAAAATGACCTGAGCTTCCAATTGTAAAGTTTTGTCAAGCATTACTGTGGAGGGGGGTGGATCCAGGCAGGAGATACAGTGATGAAGTGTTGGACCTGGGCAGTTTCCACTGGCAGAGATCTTCTGGTAAGCCAGGCTGGCTTTTAAAGCTCCCCTCAGGAGCAGAGCTGGCCACTGGAGCTCATTTTGTTCTGCTGCTTCATCAACACGAATCCATACGTGCAGCAGCACCACAGTTATTTATAGCTGACTTACATTCAAAAGCTGGTTATGATTGAGCACCAGAAAGATGCAGAAGGCAACCTGGAAGATGCCTCAGATGTGCCAAGTGTGTTTTCAGAGGGTGAGGGAATGAGTAAGAGCATGGAGCAGGTTGATAATGAGTTGTGAAAGCCAGGATTTGTCGGCCACTGATTAACAACACAAAACAACTGAGGTAGAGGGCAATTAGGAGGATTACTGTGAGCTCAGAACTCCTCCCCAGCTCCTGAGAGAGTGGTTTGTTCAACTGACCTTTTGTTGGGCTGGGCTGGAAAGATATAAATTAGCTCATAATGCACGAATATTTTCGTTTAATAAAACTGCCCCCAAATTTGTTTGGAGTTCCCAGGCTTCTCAGGAGAAAAAAGAAAGGGAGCTATTATGTTCTACAAAAACAATGACATTTTACCCTCTGTATTTACTCTTCCAATAGAAAATCTGCAGTCAGCCAAGGTCCCTGTCACAGCAACACTTGGCACTCCCACCCTGAATTCCACGTGGCCTTACAACAAACACCCAAATACACTTGGAAAAGCACTTTCCTTCATTCAGTGCTTCACCTTCTCTGCAGTAAAAAAAAAACTACCCCAGATAAACCCTCTGTGAGTCCTTTTCAGCTCAGAATATTCTGTGATTCTGTGAAGATAAAAATAGATGAGAGGAACAGAAAATCATTCAAAGATGCTCAGGTGAAACCTCATGTGGTTGATCCCACAAGTGCACTGGGAGCAGACAGGTAGGGCAGGACTGCTCAGCTGCTGGAGCCTGGGCATGTCTTCCTCATGCCTTCTGCTTCCAAGCTGACCATTATAGGAGGGCAGGGCCTGGCCAATAGCTCTGGAAGCTCAAGCAAAGCTCATAAATGCTCATTTAAAACCAGCAGTGGCATCTCTTGTGCAATGCTGCCTGCAGAACACATTCTGCACTGTCCTCTGCAAGGGAAAACAGCTCCAAGGCTGGGAGACATGGAGAAGTGTGAAGCAATCCCTCCTGATTGCCTCAGCAACTCTGAGCCAAGGCACACACACAGGGTTTGGGGCAGAAATTAGCTCCTCGTTTTGTTAATATCCCTGGTTTAAACCCTGTGTGTTGTTTCAGAGACACAGGAGTGGGACAGTCAGGAGTGTCCATTGCTCCCCAGGGCACTTTGCAGAGCCTGAGGGAGGGACAGGCACAACCTGAGCAAAAAGTGCAAAAAAGGGACCATTTTATACCCAAACAGGAAAGGGGGTGTCCCTGGGTCAATCTCAGAATGGTTTGAGTTGGAAGAGACCTTAAAGATCATCATTCCAACCCCTCTGCCCTGGGCAGGGACACCTCCCACTGTCCCAGGTGGCTCCAACTTGGCCTTGGACACTTCCAGGGATGGGGCAGTCACAGCTTCTCTGGGCCTCCCCACCCTCCCAGGGAAGGATTTCTTCCCAATTTCTTCCCAATTTCTTCTTCTAACCCCCTGCCCTTGCAGTGGGAAGCCATTCCCCCTCTGAGTGTGGGGCTGTATATGGGGAGCAGTTTTGGGTTCAGGACACCGGTGGGCTCTGGGGCAGTGAAGAAATGTGGAGAAAAGGAGTCTTTGAAAAAAAAACCCCCTAAAATATCTTCTTTCCTTTGAAACCACCCCCCATGTGGTTTGCCTGAGCACCAAGCAACTTAATTGTTGGATGCATTTAAGTAATATTAAACTCAGCCTTTCTTCCTGCGTGTTCAAAGGGAAGGAGCCTGTATCGGTGCGATTCATTTTTTAAAGCCTTTTAAAAATTCTCTTTGGCAACACCTCTTTGAAGTCTAATCCAATCTGCAATATATGTCTTCCAAGTTAATCCCAATTTTTTCAGGACAACCAGCAATGTTACACAAAGACTTTCCAAAAGAACAACAGGAGTGCAAAGCACAATATAGTGAAATCTCCTGATAAGGGGGGACAATAAACCCCCACTCACTCTGCCAGTGGGTTGACCAAGCAGGACCAGCCCTCCTGGAAAACAATTTACTTCTCAGCTTTGCTGGGTTTATTCTGTATTTGCCACTCAAACTGAGATTTAGGTTTGAAATGTTAATTTTTAATAAAGCAGCGGTTTCATTTTAGAAGCTTCCAGGAACTGGTTCTGGTTTGTGTTCATTGCAGAGCTTTATAGTTTTCTCAGGATTTCTAGACCTTCCATATGCATTTTCTAAGTACCTTCCTTCACAAGCTGTGCTGTATTAGGTATGATCCCTAAAGAGTGAAATTAGGGACTCCTTCTGACACAAAAGAAAACACTGGGTTAAAAAAAAAAAAGGAGTGGAAAGACCCTTAAAAGGAAGGGAAAGGTCTACAAATTGCTCTACCAATCCTCAAGTATCACAAATAAAAGTCTGTTTAAGGTTGGCAGGCAAAGCCCCCTGGCTTGAAGTCAAAGAAGGGAAAATCAAACCTGGAACTGAGAAGTAAACTTTTAACCACAGTGTGATTTATTAATAGAACAGCTTCCCCAGGGCCATGCTGGGCTCTCTATCACTTGAGCTCTATTCTTGTTGCCCACTAGGATTTTCCTCACAAGACCTCTTTCTCCAGCTCAGCCTGTAAAACTCCAGTGCTCTGGATGAAATCTATTCCCCTTGCCCAGCTCCTCAGCTGCCAAGCACCCTTTTTGCTCAGGCTAACAAGGTGACTAAACATAATTACACACCACACAGATGGTTTGCTCAGCCCTTGTGGCCTTGACATTGACTCCATCTACAAGGGCTTTCATGCCCTGAAGCCTCTCCATTGTTCTCCAAGAACATTTGGCCTCATGAAGAAGCACCTCCTTTTCTCACAGGCTCTGCCTCTCCAAGTCATTTCTTTGGAAAAATCCATTCAGTTTTGTGTTGGAGAGGTTGGTGCAGGAAGGTTTGGCTTGAGGGAAGAGAAGGGCAGCCCCTGTGATTTGTATGAGACTGAGTCAGGAAAGGCTTTATACCAAAACATCCCCCAGAACATCTTAAGCACTGAATTGTTGCAGTTTCTTTGCCACCAGAAAAACACCTGGGCTAAAGCACTGTGCACTCTGAGCTGGTTTGGGTTTGATTCTTGGGCTGGATGGTGGATGCAGGGATATTTTCCAGCTTTTTTGGGCTGCAACTGCTTTCCAGGACATTCCTTATCTGGCAGGGTGTCCTGCTTTATCACCCGTTTTTCACTGCCAGGGCTGTAAGGAGATAGTGCAGTCCTACTTATTATTGTCTTTTTTATTTTTTTTATGTCCATCAGAGTTCTCTCTTGGTGTTCACAGTTTGCTGATGGCTCATTTGTACCAGGAATGGTATTGATACATCTGGTAATGTGACCCAGCAGATTTACTGCACAACTGGCAGTGTTAGAGAACCCTGAGCCCTCAGCCAAAAGCCAGAATAGATTGGGCAGATTGGTATTGCAGACACAATTCACTTCTACAACTTCATTCTGGGGGTTCATTTGGATGCTGTTAAATACATTTGGCCATGGGAGATAAATCTGTTTCCATCTGCATTTATTTATCTGTGTGCACACACATGTGTCTGTGTGTTCCCACATCTGAGTTTTTACACATGTATATGTGTGTCTCTGTCTATCTGGCATATTTTTCAGTTCAAGAACCTCTCACATGTCATTCCATCTGTTCCCTTTTACTGATTTAAAAGACATATCTAGTGAAAACAGTTCATTTTCCCTGAAAGATGTGCTGTGTGGCTGCAAGAGAAAATGTAATAAAAATGACTGTTTATACTACAGAGACATGGATGTAGCAGAGACTTTGTAAATAGAAAATAGTGATGTGTGGAGCTGATAAAATCTTGGGCAATGTTTTTCTGCAGCACAGAATTTCCATTACAAGCAACTTGCTGGCAGGAACTAACAACTGAATTTTTCACTTTTTAACAGACATATTTTGGTGCCCATGTTTTCCTTTTCCCAGTGAAAAAGTTTTTTAGCAGGAGGAAAGCACTGCCCATGAATTTCTTTTAGTTGGAATAACAATTTGCCACAGAAAAAAGCACAGTTTGGTTTTTTTTTTAATAAAGTCTATTTGTGTGGTTTTCTGGCTTCAGACAGTAATTTCAGAAGTAGCTTAAACTAAGGTCTGAGCAAACCTTAGTTAGATTTAGGTCATATTTTGAACACTCATCTTCCAGATTTTTTTTTTCCTTGTGCCCTGTGTGACTCCACAATATTTCAGATTTCTCTGTCAGACTGATGAACAGCCCATTAGATCCTGTTTCCATCCTCAGAGTGGGCTGATCCCTTTTTCTGGTCAAAAAATGTCATGAAAAACAGAGGACTCATCCCCATTTCTAGTGATGGAAGTATTGAGTTTGTGTAGTCAGAGTGGGGCAGGACATAAACCCTTTTCCTCCAAAGGTTTTACAATAACAGGGCAACTTCTGATATGATTTTGGGCTGAGAAATCCCATATTTCTGTCCTGGACTTGATTTTCCCAAGTTCACACCACAAGGTGCAAAACCCAGCAGCTGTTGGGTCTTTTAGGCAACCAGTGGCAACAACTCTGAAGGGACTAAATCCATTGAAGTGGGACAAATTGAAGTTAAAAAAAGGATTAAAATGACCATGTACCCTCTGTGCCATTGCCATTCCCTCCTCTAAACTCCTGTGGGGGCTTTCCCAAAATCAAAATACCTATAATTATGGATTTCTTGAGCAAAAAGCAGTGGAAGAGTTTCGGCAAAAATAACTTCTCTGGGTTCTATTTCCAAGAACACAGTCCCAGAAGAAAAGGGAAAGCAACTTATTCTTTTAATTTTAAACTGAAAACTGAGATTCTACTTCCCATTTCTAGGTCTCCCCTGCCAAGAAAATAAGTTAGAAAGGCCAGTGGCTTTGCAGACCTACAAAATTCACCCCGAGCTGTTCTGAAAATAAACAGCATCCAAACGAGAGAGTTTTGCTGAAATACAACCCTGCAGTAATAAAACAAATGACTAACACTTTCTATTGGTCTGCATAGCACAGAACATGAAACATATATGTAAGCAAGTCAAGATGGATGAGTCATCTTGACTTAATAAAGCTTACAAATAGCTCCTAAATATTTGAGGAGTCACATGCCAGGAGCCTTCATCACTTGTTTTGTTAGACTCCTGCTTTGCCAAGTCCAAACAGTCAGAAATCATAAAAAATAATCCACACAATCTGCCTGAAAAAGCAGTTTTCTTGCATTATTTTTCTTGGTTTCCAGCGGCGAGTCCTTCATTCTGCCATCGCAATTTTGCAACAGAGAGCACGACTTCCTCTTCATAAGGTAAGCAAATGTTTTGCATTTATCAAGTTCCCAGAGTCTAAATGGAGATAGAGAGTCAGCAGACCTCACATGTTTATATTTCTGCACTGGAAATGAGCCACGGGAAGTTGCAGTTAAAAGGCTCAGGGTTCAAGGGACACAATGGGCTCCAATGGCTTCAACACGGCTCAACATCTGAAGCTCTGCTTGCCTCCAAGATGAATTATAAGTGCTCTGAACCTCTGTAAGCAGGGCTGGAAAGCAGAAGACTGCTTTTATTCATGAGGTTGTTGGTTCACAACCTTGTTTTCCTATTAAGAAAGTAGTAATTGCCCTGACCCCTGCACCCAACCAAACCCAAACCCCATTCAATCTAGAGCTGCTCCTACATCTGGATTTCTCTGGACACATTTTCCCTCTTCTCCTGGAAATTTTGCCCAAGTTCCACTTGGAGATTATTATTTTTTTATTTTTTTTTTTAAATTTAGGAGAGGATCTCCAGATGTTTGGCAACGCAGCTGGATTGTTGTGCCAGTTCAGTTAAAATGCTGCCCACCCTCAGCTCTGTCCATCAAAGCAATCCCAGATGCAGTGGGATAAGTGCTTTGGGGACACCCAGACCTGCTGCTCTGGAGCTGCACTGCTGATAAACATGATGTATCCAGGACACAGAGGGTTTACTCTACCCATTCTCAGGCTTCCCAGAAACATCAGGCTCATTAAATCCACCAAAAAAGTGAAAACCTCAATCGGTTTCTGGAAAGAAATACTGCAAGATAACCCAGCAGTGCATGAAAAGTCCACACAGGTGACAAGAAAAACTTGTTGCTTTGAACAAAAGCTGGGAACACAATTGGGCAGGTGGAAGGACTGAGCTTTCAGTGCCAATTTCTTCAAGTTACTGGTGCAGGTTGAACCTGTTACTCACCAAGCAGAAAGGTAATAAGAGTGGAAAAGGCAGCTCTTCCCTTGCTCCATAAATCAGAGCTCAGGTGTGGCCCTTTGGCAACAGAGATAAAAAAAAAAGTGATTGAATGTCAGGGGAACAAAGCAAGGGATGGAAAGGGCTCAATGTTAGACACTGAGTTGCTGGGGAATGAAATTAGCTTAATTACCAGAGATGGATAAGATGTCTCTGGTTACCTGACAGTTGTGTTTCATTTGCCATGGAAGGGCTTAGTGCAGCTTTAGCTCTGGGAGGAGCTGGGGCTCTGCTCAGCCAGACTTCTGCACTTATAAACAGGATGGAACAGCATTTGGCTTGTCCTGTGAAATTTGTGTCCCACAGCCTTCCTCCCACCAGGATTCCCCATTTGTCTCTCTGACACGGGGGAGGAACTGCAACATTACTGGGAAATGATAGAAATTGCTCCTTTTGGGAGATGGCCTTCCTCCAGTTTTACTGCAGCTCAGCCTTTGTGCCTTGCAACAGGAGGCTGCTGAGCTCCAGTTGGAACCATGGAAGCCAAATTTCTAATGGATTGACCAGCTTTCCTGACAATAAAAGATTAATCACCTTTTTTTTTTTTCACAGGGATTTTAGTTTGTCCCACATGACACACCTTTTTCTCTACCATGTACAAGTAAAGGTGGAACACACTCCACAGACAACCTCATCCAAAAAAAAAATTTAATGAATTTATGTGATTAAGGAGAGCCTTGTCTGAGCAGTGTACAGGGCAGTACTGGAGCCCTGGTGAGAAATAACACCTTCCAAACCTTGGAAAATCAGATTTCCCATTTTATCTCCTTATTTCTGGAGTGTCACTCTGCTCAACACCTTCTGCCAAGGAGGCCACTAATTGTGAAATAAAACGAATTCCTCATGTCTTTATTCTTCACGGTGCCCACAGAAAATGCTCAAGGTTAAACAACCTGTAACTGGAAGAAAATGTATTGAGCAAGTGACATTTTTATTCAAAGATAATGGAGCAGAACATCAGAGTGACATTTTCCTGTGGGGCCATGGGGTCACCATGGCTGTTCTGATCCCTCCCCCTCTTCAAAGGCTGATTTCAAGCACAATTTTTTGAGCAGTCAATGATTTCTACGAACAGAGTGGCTTCATTATTTACATTTTGGCAAGTTTTAGGCTCTGAAGGCAGAACTACAGATCTGTGGGCTTTTTTAATTTTTCCAGTTCAAACAAGACTAACAGGGATGCAAAGAGGACACACAGCCCTTTCCAGATAGTTCTGGTCCATTGTAGAACTCCAGTCCCAGGGATCCTGAATCTTTCAGCACATGTGGGATCTTTAGTGCCCAAATCAGGTTTTTATTGAGGGGTTCCTGCCTTCCTTGGGGGAGATGGTCAGTGATACAGAGACCTCTGCTACTCACACCTCTACAAAACCTACCTGGATTGGAGGAAATTGTGTGCTGTATTTGTGGATAATGCACAGGTTTAAGGTAGTTTTTGGTGAAATACTGAAAATTGCAAATTAGAAATCACTGTTGCCTTAATTTTTTTTTTCTTTTAAGTGAACTTTTTTCCTGAGCCCATTGCTGGTGCCTGAGTTATTGTTAATTGAAAAATTCATGTTTCTGTATCAGTGACTGGAAGTTGTGTTATATCCTTTTAGTTGTAAAATTTCATAGATAGGAATGCAAAAAATAATGGAAACGTGGTTCAACACTATTGCCTCTGCCAGTGAAAGTGGTGCTTTAAACAATTATGTATATTAAAAAAAAACCAACACAAAGCTCTTTTAGAACCTGTTAAAATTATGGAGTTTTTATTTTAATTAACACAGATATTGTGGAAGGTGGGGGGGGAATGAGCATCATTAAAAAAACACTTGTAATAATAATAAGTAAAATA
>VYZS01032108.1:8655-31728 GCA_013400695.1 Neodrepanis coruscans | reverse complement strand
GTAGATAACTTGGGAATGTGTGGCATTCTTATTTGCCTCAAAAGCCTTTGATTTGACAGTATTTGCAGCCACATTTTGTACTCAGTGGGTCAAGACAAGCAGTGACTGGGTTTGCTTATCTGGGGCTGTGCAGCTCCTTGGTGGGAATGACTCCCTTTACATAAAAGCTCAGATGTTTCCTCAGCAAAATGTTCCTTTGCTCTTCTTCATTAATTGCACACAGAAATCTGAGAAACTCTGGCAATTTTTATGTAAAGGTGGGAGAGAATGTTATGTTTTTAATTCAATTTTAAAGTCTTTACTGTGTGAAAAAATCTTTGGTAGGGCCTGAAGGGAGAATGTTTTGTCACTGTGACAATATTAATCACAATATCAGAGTTTCAGAGTTTTATTTCAAATCCATTTAAGTCCGTTCTACTCACAGCTCTGCAAGTCTTTAAGGAGATCTCAGAGAATTCAGAATCATGTCCTAAACCTCTTCAAATGAACTGAAAATTCAATATCAGACAAAAAGAGACACAGCAAAAGGCTAACAAAAAAAATATTCATGAAGAGACTGCATGAAAGTACATTTCCCACTTTGCAAAAATCTGTTTAAGTCATTCTTAAATCTTTCCTTTATTTTATTCCTCCAGTGTTTGATTCCTACAAATAAAAACGAGCTGCTGGTTGTTTTCACAGAATAATTTCCTCCAGTCCTTCATTTAAGTTAGTAAAAATAAAAAACATTCTATTAGTTGATTAAACTGATCATATTTTTTCTGCTTGTAAGAACCCGCTACAATCAAAATTTTTATGACAAAAAATGGGAAAAGTTTTTTTTTTAATTTTTTTTTTTTTCTCTGCATCAGCAGAAAGAACAGACAGAGAAACAGCTTAAATATCAGTGGTGGCTCACAAGCCCCAGCTGAACTATCTGAGAGCAGCTTGTTGGGCTGGAGCTTTTTATTGAAATGCCTATTGAGTAAAACATAATTCATGCTGCTGCTTCTCCCCCTTAAAACAGGAAATAATATACCCATTTAACTTAATCACAATTTATATTACATGTGCACAGCTCTAAACAAGTGCTGTAGATGGAGAGTTTGGTAGCAATAATATTTATGAATTACACTTTTAGTTAGCAAAGGAAAATGTGTGACCTCTTACATTTTGTTTGACATTTGAATTTGGTGTCCTGTAGATGTGACAGGGCTGATGGATGCTTATTAACACAGAGTATAAACAGGAAATGCTTCTAAGCTGACCATTTATTAGTGCAGTGTGTGTTCAAACTGAAATTTGAATTTTAGCTGCAGTTTCCTCCTCTGACAACTGCAGGGCTGAAGTGTAAGGTGGGTTTCTTGTTCTTTTTTTTTCCCTTTCCTGCTTTCCTCCACAGAAGGGACAGATTTAACAGTAGAAATTTTGTATTTGAGTCAGTCTCCCCTGTGGAGCTTGAGTAAAAATAGGAACACAAAGACGTTTTTTATGAACTGTAAAAAATAAAGACATTGGAAATGAGTGGAAGGATTTTGCAGAATTCCTGGGGATTTTTTCCTGCATTAATAAATAAATATATATAAATATATGCACCCACACTCCCAGTGCACTGAGCCATTCTACCTTTACCCAGTTCCTGCAGAAATTCAGGGAAGAAGAAGCATTGCCTTCCCCAAAGTCTGACAGTTGATCCACTTTGGGTCTGTCCTTTGCAGGACTGGAGACACCACAATTTTTCCTTCACACTTAATTGCTCTTTTTAAAAAACCCACCCTTAAATTCCTGACAAATAACTCAACAGCTTTGTCAGGGAAAGTTTCAACACTTCATCTTTCCAAAGCAGAGGTGAAAAACTCCACGTATTGAGAGGTTTCTTTCCAGCAGAGAACAAGGATATAATTTTTCTAAAAAGGAATATAATTTTTCTAAAAAGAAGCCACTCCTCTCCAATTTTCCTCATGATTTACTGGGGGAAATACAGAATAATACTGAAATTTTTTATATCACATTTAAAACCAGCCCTCAGGAGAGAGAACATGAATCTATTTTCCCTAAGCACAGGCTTAATATTCCAAAGCATTTGGATAAAAATTTTTTGTTTAACAAAAAAAAAGAGCTATGATGACACAGTAAAGTATCTCAGAGGGAAGATTTTATTTTAAATACCTCTGTCCAAAGAGTTCTACTGTATTTTACAATGCAGGTCAAGGAAATTATTTTGTATGTACAGGGTGTGTCCATCCAGACAGAAAAAGCAGCAGGTATAAGATCATCCTGACCAGTATTATTAACATTAAATACCTTTCCAAAATCCACAGCTCTCCACATTGCAGGCCCCAATCACAGGGGGGGTTAAACAACCTGGAAATTGAAACTGGCAGATCTTTAATCTAACATTCTGCTTTTCAGGGGGAAAAAAGTAATGTCTTTATAGATGAGAGTCAAAGGTTACATTTAGTTTGTCTCAAATTACAAAAATATGCTTTTGGTGAGGTTAGATTCTCATGCTCAGAGCAATTCAAACTGTAATGAAAGCAAACATTGAAAGAGATAATCCCATTAAAGATGAACTATTCACTTTAACCTCAAATATTTGGTAACTAAAATAAAACCATCCTAGTAGGAGGATGGAGTTCAGCTCTTCAGGGAAACTGGAACTCAATGTTATACCTTGGACTGCACAAGGAGGGGGAAAAAAAAAAAAACACCTCTCCTGTTTCTAAAATAAAACCTTATTTTGGGGGAACAAATTAATTCATGTTCTCCTCTTGAGGTCTACACAAAACAGTGGTGACCTTTCTGGCAGGGTGTGCTTGTGCATGGCAGGGTAAATCCTGCTGTGCTCCAAACAGCAGCAGAGGATCCCCAGGGGTGCTGCAGGGCTGGCAGTGAGCAGCAGAGGAGGATGTTTGCGGTGACAAGTGGCTCAGAGTCACAGGTGACCTGCTCCTCCTCCTGCCCTTCCAGCACCAGCAGCCTTGGGATGTCTCCCTTTCTTCACCTGTGTCTGGTTTCTCAGAGGGTTCTGATGAAACCCTCGAGTTTGAGCTCAGAGTAACACCTCAAACAGCCCTGACTGCAGTGTCCCCACTGTGCCACCACAGCCTGGCACAGAGAGGGAGCACAGTGGCACTGCTGACCTGGGCTTGGCTCAGGCTTGGAGGTCCTGAGAGTCTGAAATGATCCACTTTTCTCAGCAGAAATGTTTTTAAAGCCCCATTGCTAAAGAACTGAGCTCCTTCATATAATATGACAAAGCTTTTGACTTTCAAGAAATACCAACAAGAGGCTTTAATCCCTGAACTTCTGATACCCCATTGAAAACTCAACCCTGAATGCAGCCACAGCCAGAGCCTTTCTTCATTCCCAGAGGCCTGGATGATGATTTAAAGAATTTAGGAAGACTCTCATATTCTTTCCTTTTACAACTTAAAATAGACTGAGGAGAATTTATTTTTTTTAAGGTTAAAAAAAAAATATCATAGACTGATATTTCTTTTTCATGCCAAGTTTCAGCCTGGAGAAAATTTTATGGCTGAGTTCTAATCCCCCCCAGCCCCTGGTTTATAACAGAAATGCTGACACAATGATAACTGTAGCGTTGCAAATGCTGGCTCTATGATATTTATTGCTCCCCAGTGCCAGCTGGGGTTAATCCTCATTAAATACATTCATTTTCTGGCCTGGTGGAGAACAGATCACTTGGTGAGCAGGCACAGGATGGGTCCCTGGTAGTGTTAATGGAAGATATCACAGAAGATGCAGTAAGTGAGGAGTCTTTAGGGGCTACTGGAGGTGTTTTTGGGGATTAAGTGGCCTCCTGGAGCTCAAATCCAGAGGGTCTGTGTCTAAGAAGTGTCTTTGCTGCAGTGGAACAGCACATGCTGAGAATTTTGGTGGTTTTAGCATCAAGGAGGAGCATGAAAGGAAAGGTGAGATGATCATGTACCTCCACAAGCAGCAGTGGAACAGATCCCAGGGGTCAGGGATGATGAGTCTCCCACCTGGATATCCCAAATCCTCTTCCCTATTGAACTGTCCTGTTCAGCAGTGTGTGAAGAGTGGAGGAATCACAATGTCCCTGATGGAGTTTGGATGATCCTCTCAGGGATGGGGCTGTGCAGGGCCAGGAGTTGGACTGGATGATCTTTGGGGGTCTCTTCCCACTCAGAATCCCTGGGATTCTGTGGCTCTGTGATCCCTGTTAATCATCTACCAGTTTATCCTTTAAATATCTACCACAGAAATCGAAAATCACAATTTAATTGCATTCAGAAGTTTTGCACATCCCACCCTCGTACACAAACAGGAACTGAAAATCTCACAGAAATTTCTCCATAAATCTATGAGGGCTGGTGGGTAGATTTTCCCCAGAGATTTACACACCAACAGGGCTCTTGCAGTATTTGTGTGATAAACTGGAAAAATATGAAGGAAAGCTGCAGTTTTAATTTAGAAAATAGTAGGTTACTTCTCCTGAGCTCACCTGCCAAGCTCAGCCTTATTTGTCAGCCTCAGACCTAAAACAAGGGGGTTACTGGTTATGAAAATAAAAAATCTCAGGACCCAAGGAAGGAACATGTGTGCAAAGTTCACCAGGAGTTCAGTGAATGATCATCTTTGCCTCACAATAATAAATACTTCTGTAATTTATAAATGCCTCCAAAGGCTGAGGGATGTGGGGGATGCAGAATCAAAGTGGTTTGACAGGAGAGAGACAAAGGAATGAGCCAGAGAGTGAATTGACTACGAAAATTCCTCGTCTCTGATTTGTTTCTTTTAGAATTTGTCCCCAGAGAAAAGGCTGCACTTTCTAGAGAGGCTTAAAAAATCAAAAGAGATCCTCTGGGCTTGTGAACAGCCAAGAAGAATGTAAAAAACCTTCCATTTGAACGCAGAGCCAAAGAGTAATACTCAAGATTTTCTCTGCTTCTATTTGATAATCATTTTTTTAAATATGAGCAATGAGAGGGAGAGGGAAGTCAGGCTTTTTTATAAAAAGATTAAAATCTAAGATATGTTTTCTTCATTTCAAGGCAATGTTCTGCCTTATTACATGGAAGCTCTCTAGTAAATAAGAACAAAATCATTTTCATCAGAACTGCTTAAAAGAAAAACGAGAAATGTTCAAGAGAACAGAAAGTCATGTTTTCAGCATTAGGGAAAACATGAACGTTTTTATTAAAAAGTCATTTTGAAAGAAAAGGGGCTAATGCACTTCCCCTTGATATTCAGGAGGAGCTGGAAATCCAAATAAAAATAGCTTTATTTTTGTTTAAAATTTCCACAGGGCAAAATGCAATGTCATGACCTCGTCTAACAGATGGGAAATAGAAAAATGCTCATGTGAAGAAAACACTGGAACTTTCAGGAAGGTGCCTTTAACAAGGAGGCAAAAAAATACTTGTTCCCATTTACCCCCTGGCAGGTACAAAGGTTTTGTGTTTTGGGCTCCAGGGAAGCAGGACAGACCAAGATCTTGCAACCCTGAGCACCCCCAAAGCCTCTGGCAGGGCTGGAAACTATCGATTAAATTATTTTAGTGGGAGCTGGGAGGGAGGAGTGCATGAATCCATGTTTAGAATCAACAGGATGGAGCTGTGGAAGGACCAGCCAGACATTGCTGCTTCCCCTCTGGGTTTTCCACAGCACCAGTCAAAGGAAAAAAGATCTTTTGGGGCAGAGATGGGAACTGTGCAATTGATGAAACATCTGGCACAGATCAATTATTAAAAGGAGAAATTGAAATATCTGCAGGGATGCCAGGAGCTTTCATGGAATCATCATGGAAAAGATCAGCAAGTCCAATCTCTCATGGCCTTCTCTGCAGAATGGAGGGGAAAATTCAGAGGCTCCTTCCTCACTTGTAGGGCTGCTGATCCTCCCTTGAATTTGCTCTCTGCCTTCATTTCGAAGAAGAACTGAGCTCTACAACAGGAACAAATGTTTTCTCACCCATCAGCCACTTGATCCAGAGAGAGATTCTCAGAGGAACCAAAGCCAGCCTTTTATTATCTGCCCCACCAGCACAGACTGGTCCAGCACAGCTTTGCTCATCTTTGAAGTTCTCAGCCTAAGTGAGCCAGGTCTTTTTATAAGGTTGCATGTGAAAATGTCAGAAGAACAAAACCATTTGCAGATGGTGGAGTGATAAAGATGGTACAAGTATCTCACTTCTATTTGCCCCTCATTTCCTTGGGAAGAGAAGAAAAGGGGGAAAAAAGGGAGAAAGGGGAAAATAAAAGCGGTGGAAGAAAAGAGAAACTCTGACAAACAAAATTCTTTTGACAACTCAGTGTTGAAGGAGTAAGTGAGATTTCTGGCAAACCCACCAGGACTCTGAAGACAAGCTGACTGCTGCAATATTTATTGCTTTGCTTTCATGAAGCCTCTGACATCAAGGACTTTGGTAGTGACTGATTTTTGTCAGAATAATGTTGCAGGAACTGGAAGTGACAGACGATTTTCTTGGACATGAAGCCTGAGCGTAATGGCATGAGAAAGAGGACATAAAAAAGTCTGCCCTGAAGCAGCTTAATGTGGCCCTGGAGAGCAGAGCTGTTATCACAGCTTAATGATGCAGTCACAGCAAGGGGAACTGGTACAAAGAAAGGGATCCTCAGCTCAGACAGTTCAGCACTGGTGGAAGATTTCCTGGGAGTTGTGCTCCCTCCTGAAAGACCTGGCAAGAGGAAATGGAGCTGAGGAATGTGCCTAAAGAAATAAAATAGCAACTGGTTTTATGATGTCACATCCATCCCCTGCATTGCAGCACCAGAAGATCAAATGCAGCAACAATAAATGTGTTGAGCTTGGCACAGGTTGCTGGGGCTTTGGGACTGGTTTGCAGAGCAGCCATAGCACCACACAAACTTGTGTGCAGGCAACTCGTCAAAGAGCAGAAAATATCTAATTACTACAGCCCATCTAGAATTGTGAGAATATAGAAAATTGGTGAAGAATTTTAGGTATAAACAGAGTAATGAAGGATATTTTCACAATAAACTATTGATTATAATATTAACCTCCCTTTCCCCAAGTCCCACAGGTCTTTGAGATTGGAGTCATGGAGAAACTTGCAGCTCAAACCACGTATTTATTAAAATTAGATTTTATTTTGACTTGCCTAAATACTGGCTGTACTTTGAGATGTGTGCTTTATTCAATGTAAAAATCTGCCTGAATAAGAAAAAGAGACCAAAATGTTTTATATTTACTTATTTTGGAAGTGTAGAAAATACCTTCCTGAATGGCAAATACAACTCTTACTGGCACAGGGAATTACTGTCCCAGTGGGGCAACGGAATGTGCTGCAACTCCTTTTGTCTTTTTTTGCTACATAGAAAAGGGAAAACAAGCAGCTCCAAACTCCTGAAACATCCATATGTGTGAGGCCGTTAGTGGGAATTTATAATTCATCCCATCTCCCAGAATGTGACAGGATTTCCAAGCACTGAACTGGCAGACACTTAGAGAGGCTGTAAATTAACCCACACGTGAACCTGCCGACTGTCCTTTCTGTTCACAGCCTCATTTCAGCTGAATTGACAAGGCAGGATTTCTCCCTGGATCCTGCTCCATTACATACACATGTCAAGCAGAAGCTTCAAGTCAGCCCTGGGGGAACATCTTGAAAAGACAGTCCTGCAATACAAATGAACTCCCCATCCATTGGCAGCCCTGTTCTTTAATGGGATCATCGATTTAAGAACGCACTGGCCAAACCACTCTGATTTTCATGTGCTTGCTCAGGGCAGAGCATGGGAATAGCTGGGCTTGGACCTGCACCTCCTCTTGCACACCCACAAGGGAAGGCAGAGCTCAGCAGCACTGCCTGCTGTCAGAAGTGTTGCCCAGAGAAGCTGTGGCTAAAATCCCTGGAAGGGTTCATCCAGATTGGATGGGGATTGGAGCAGCCTGGGACAGTGGAAGGTGTCCCTGCCTATGGCAGGGGGTGGAATGAGATGGGCTTTAAGGTCCCTTCCAACCCACTCTCTCTGTGATAAGGTCCCCTCCCAGGCAGTGCCTGGTGTATTTGCCGTGGTNAGAGCTCAGCAGCACTGCCTGCTGTCAGAAGGGTTGCCCAGAGAAGCTGTGGCTAAAATCCCTGGAAGGGTTCATCCAGATTGGATGGGGATTGGAGCAGCCTGGGACAGTGGAAGGTGTCCCTGCCCATGGCAGGGGGTTGGAATGAGATGGTCTTTAAGGTCCCTTCCAACCCACTCTCTCTGTGATAAGGTCCCCTCCCAGGCAGTGCCTGGTGTATTTGCAGTGGGATGCAGTGAGTGATGCTGCTGCAGGAATTCTGGCTGTCAGGGACCCACAACTCCAGGTCACCAGGATTTGACAGTAACTCTCCTGAGTGTTGCTGGACAATATCACAACATCCTGGCCCCACTGCTTGGCCAAGAGCTGGGCATACAGATCACAGCCATGAGCTCTGCTCCCCCCAGGGCTGCCATGAACAGCCTGCAGGTTATTCCAAGAAATTTCCTTCTCCCACAGACTCATGAAAGAGGCTTGAGTGCTCAGCTGGGACCAGGAGAGACTTCCTTCCACTCCTCCAGAGCTGGGGAGTCGCTGCATGTGCACATGTACCTCTGTAATTCCTGGCTGCCTGTTCAGGAATGTGGATACCAGCCTCCAGCTCAGCCACAGGCTAATAAAGCAGATGAAATGTTGCCTTGTGCTTCAGAAAGAACATCTTAACCCCAGGAGGACTCTGCTGGCTGCTTTTAAGCAAAACCTCTTGTTTGCTTTGCACAGGATGGGAGGATTCAGCTGAAGTTTAAACTGGGCTAAAGTGTGTCATTGACTTTTTTTTCTTTTTTTACTGTATTTTTTCAGCCTATGCTGGCTCCTAAATTTATGAACTATTTTTGAAGGACTCCTTCCACCAGCATATTTAGGTGGTTTAAATTTGTCCCTAATAAGTGGAAAGGTTTACTCAAACAGGCCTGATGTGATGACTTGGGAGGGATTATCCACTGCTGATGCCAATATATTCCAGACAGCCTGAAGAATTAAGCACTCTGGGTGTTGAAGGCAAACTGAGTCTCACCTAAAACTTGTGCTGCTGATGGAGCTCTGGTGTGCAAAGGGGCAGAAGTGCAAACCAAGGGACTGCATGGAGGGTGGAGACAAGGTAAGACCTCACTTTGCATTTTTAGGGGAGCTTTTTGGTGGTGATGTAGTCAAGCTCTGCACAGAAATCTGTCTGATAGAGCTGTGAGGCACAGCCCAGCTCTGATAAATGATGTGCTGCACAACTGCAGTGCTGCCAAGTGCTGCTGTCACTCACCAAGGCAAATTTATAATATTTTATTCAAAAGTGCATTGGGTTCCAGGGTTAGGAATTTTCCTCTGACCCTCTTATCCTGCTTGTGGTTTCACTTTTCTTTAAGGAAACAGATTTAACCATTTATAAACAGAATTTACTAACAGCTTTTAATGATCTCTCAGATGGGGAAGGAATCCCAAGGAACTGCAGATGCTTCCAAAAGATTCCAGGTAACACTGACATGAGCTGAATCAGAGTCCTGGCAGGATGGCACAGCCTGTGAGGAATGTTTTACACTGACATCATTCAGGCCTTGTGAAATAATTAAAAGAAATGCCAGGAATGATTCCTCAGGATGAAGTATTTCCAAAGAATTGTAGGATGCTTTTTTTTTTTTTAATAAAACAAGCGGGCTCAGTTCCATTTGATGTACCTGCTTGTGTAAATCTGAGTGCTCTGCAGAAAGCAGAGGTGTCAGCTTATCTCATTTCAATGTTCTGCCTCTGATCAGTTTTCCTAAATGACTGTTTTCCCAGATCACATTCCACTGACAGCTGGCAAACACATTGTTCAGTAGTCCTGGCTTTCTTCCTCATGGCCACCTGTTATCATGTGATACAGACTGGTAAAGAACTATTTAAAGGTGAGCTTGATGTATGTAAGGATGTTATATTATTGTTAATGGAAGGAGAAAAGGCTCATTTCATTGCAAATTAAGAGACTCCTCCAATGACAGAGCCTTGCAAATCCTCTTAGACCCAGTGTGGAAATAATTCTTGTGTAGGTTTCCCCTTTCCCTCTCTGGTCAAGTGGCATTTCCATGCCAGTGTTTATCTCCTGTTAAATGAGGGGATGATAACAGGAGGGAGAAATGTGAGTTGGAGCTTTCCCTGGAGTCCCAGCCAAGGCCACTCCAGCTGCACCATGAACAAGCTNTGAATCAGAGTCCTGGCAGGATGGCACAGCCTGTGAGGAATGTTTTACACTGACATCATTCAGGCCTTGTGAAATAATTAAAAGGAATGCCAGGAATGATTCCTCAGGATGAAGTATTTCCAAAGAATTGTAGGATGCTTTTTTTTTTAATAAAACAAGCGGGCTCAGTTCCATTTGATGTACCTGCTTGTGTAAATCTGAGTGCTCTGCAGAAAGCAGAGGTGTCAGCTTATCTCATTTCAATGTTCTGCCTCTGATCAGTTTTCCTAAATGACTGTTTTCCCAGATCACATTCCACTGACAGCTGGCAAACACATTGTTCAGTAGTCCTGGCTTTCTTCCTCATGGCCACCTGTTATCATGTGATACAGACTGGTAAAGAACTATTTAAAGGTGAGCTTGATGTATGTAAGGATGTTATATTATTGTTAATGGAAGGAGAAAAGGCTCATTTCATTGCAAATGAAGAGACTCTTCCAATGACAGAGCCTTGCAAATCCTCTTAGACCCAGTGTGGAAATAATTCTTGTGTAGGTTTCCCCTTTCCCTCTCTGGTCAAGTGGCATTTCCATGCCAGTGTTTATCTCCTGTTAAATGAGGGGATGATAACAGGAGGCAGAAATGTGAGTTGGAGCTTTCCCTGGAGTCCCAGCCAAGGCCACTCCAGCTGCACCATGAACAAGCTCTGTGACAAGGCTGGGGCATCAAACATGTCCCAAATGCTGCTGGTGGCATTGCTTATTTTGTTTTTAAACTACAGAAATCAGCAAGTTCTGAAATGTGCCAGGCTGAGGTCCAGGTCTTTCTGGGATCTGGAGGAGGGTGTTTGCTCTGAGGACTTTAGAAAGTTCTACTTGGCACCTCCTCCTGCATGACACAGCTACAGATCAAAGCTCAAATTCCAAATCTTGCTTAACATCTTTCCTTCCACAGCTATAACAGCTGAGAACAGCATGAGGTGCCAGAGGCCTTAGCCCAGGAAAGAAGTTCTGTACACCAAAAACACGGATTTTTATTTTTTTTTAGTAATTTTTGTTATTGTTGGTGTGTTTGTGAGGAGTAATTCAAAGATGTCTTGACTGCAGTGAGTAAGAGCTGACTGCAAGATAAACACCCTGACATAATTTGTTTTATTTCTATTTTTATCTCTCAAATAGTCACCTTTGAAACCAGGGCCTGCAAAGTTTCAGCCAGGGAAACAGTGCCAATTCAGAGTCTGGAATATCACTTGTGCTATACGCACATTTCCTCCTGTTCAAAGTTAGGGGCTTGCTTGGGCTTCCCCACAGCTCAACACCAGCCAGGAAAGCTGGGATACAGATGCCCTTTGGATTACACACAATCATTTCCATCACTGTAGAGCATCCAGGGATGTCAAGAACCTGACTTAGAGTTTGGAGGGCAGGTACAGCTCAAGTAATTTGATGCTGAGCTCCCCTTCTCAGCCTTCCCCATTGGCCTTGCAGCTGGAGGACAGGCTGCCAGGGCTGGGATCTTTGTGTTTCCATGTGTGAGCACTCCCACTTTGGGAAATAAAGGCTTCAGTGGCACCTGGCTCTGGCCATAATCCTTGGATCTTCCTCTCTGCTTCTCTTGTGGGCATTAAAAACCTTTATTGCCTTTGCTTACCAGCTAAATTGCTTTGTTGTGCATTATTTCTTCGTAAGAAGTTGGAAAATGTGATTCACATTTGTCTGCTATGCAAAGCATCTCTAAAGGGAAGTCAGTTGTACTGCTATTCCCAAGTCCCTGGTGGGGAGAGACAATCAGCCCAATCTTCCCCCAGCCCTCAGGTATTCCTGCAACCTCTTCATTGCAGGAAAATTAATTGTTCAGATCCATCTGAAGCAATTCTGGCAGGGAAAAACCACACTCAGCTAAAAGATACGTTTTAGCCTTTGGGATACAGTTTGAACTTTCAAGATAACTGTTCCTTTGAGGGGCTCTGACTAAAAATCCCAAAGTGCCCACAAGGAGTTGGGCAGAAGCCCAAAAATGCCAAGTCAGGGGAAAATAATTGTTTTCAAATGGTGACAAACCTGCAAGGTCGAGGCAGAGAGCAGAGGGGCTGTGCTGCAGGATGGAGATAGCCCTGGAACTCAGGACTGGGAGCTCTGTACACTAAACAGAGCCCAAGGTCTCCACTGGGTGTTTGGCTGCTGCAAATGCAGGAGGGAACTGGTCTGCACTGGTCTCACTCACAGGGCAGAAATGATATTGAAAGAGAGTCTAAAGCCATTGGGTATAGGCTGGGTGTGCAGCAATAATGCTTTGGCTCGTTCTGGTTCTGCGTCCCCGAGGTGAAAAAAAAATGACAGGGTTTGTATTTTTCAAATTATTGCAATGAAAATAATTTGACAGCTCGGTCTGGGTTTTCTTGGTGTGTCATTATGAAAGGTTGTTTGAAATTGTGCAAGGCAATACAGTAATTATCCAGTCAAGAATGGCTGAGGATGAACAATACCTCGAGTGGAAGTTGGGAGTTTGCCACTGGTGTGGGTCCAGATTCCTTCATGCCCTGGACAGACTCCTGGGAAGTGTGTGGGAGGGGTACCCAAGCTCCAGGAACAGCCCTGCTTTGAAACTGCAGTTGCAAGTCATGAGGAATCAGCTTGAGGGAGCCTGGTGATTGCTTTCTAAGGATATCTACCTATAAAAAAAAGCAAGCCTGGGGGTATAAATCAGCACAGCTCTGCTGGCTGCTGCATAGCTGCATCCATCCCTCCAGCTGAGGATCTGGACAAAAGTACTTCAGCAACAAAGAGGGCTGAAAACTGCCAGAACACCTTTAAAGCTCACGTGCCAGCAGGCAAGAGAGGCTTTCAGCTGCGTGGAGTGGACTCCTTTCATCTGGGGCAGTTAAAGCAGGAAAGTGAACTTTAGATTTCTCACCATTTTACTGCATCTGTTAAAGCAGTATTGGCTTTCAGCAGTGAAACCAGCATTCAGGCCAAGTGTCTCTGCAGAATTTCGGGCACTCCATGAAGGGATAAAATTTCAGTTGCAGAAACAAGAGAAAGTAGCAGACACAAATGCACCACGTATTCCACGGAAGGAAAGGCAGGGGAACAGGCAGGTTACACCGTGGGAATAGGCAGCAGCTGGTGGCTGACCCTGCTCTTATGAGTAAGTCATCGAGGAGAGCACAAAAAAAATTAAGAAAATTAGTAAGTCAGGGCAGCCTGCCTTCAAGAAATCCAGGAGGGCTGGTGTGCAGAGAACAGCAATGATCTGGGCTTGGGCTCCACGCCGGGTCCCCTGTTCCCAGGCAGACGGAGTTGGCAGCAGCCCGGATCACTCTCTGGTGGCCCCTCGGGCCAGAGAGAGGAGGTGAATTGGCAGCTCAGCCCGGGGACAGCAGCCAGCTCCCCCCTGCCAGAACTCAGGTTGCTCCACTGGCCAGGAGGAGAGGGAGGCTCAGGCAGGGCCCCTTCAGTGCAGCAGGCACAGGGGCTGGAGAGGGGACATCCCAACAGGAACTGCAGCTGTGCCAGGGGGGGCATGGTTGGAGTGCCCAGGACAGGTGGCATTCACCTGGTCCAGGTGGCATCACCTGCCCGTGGCACTCACCTCTCCATGGCATTTACCTGTCCAGGTTGGCACTCACCTGCCCATGGCACTCACCTGTCCAGGTTGGCACTCACCTGCCCATGGCACTCACCTGTCCAGGTTGGCACTCACCTGCCCATGGCACTCACCTGTCCAGGTTGGCACTCACCTGTCCATGGCACTCACCTGTCTGATGGTCCTTTGGTGAGCAGTCCCAGGGTGCAGGTGACTGGGACGTGGCAGAGCCAGGCACTGAGACTCACTGTCCCACCTGGCCAGAACTCTTGGGGACACAGGGTGGAGATTTCCTGAAGACATCTGTGCATCAGTTGCTCCCACATGTGGAAGAGGCTGCAGCTCTTTTCTCTTTCCACTCCTGCCCATCCTTTCAGTTCATTAAAAGGGCCTCAGCCCCTCCTCCAGCATCTCCAGACAGTGCTGGGAAAGTCAGAACTGGAGTAACCAGTGCCCCCCTATGCTCCCAGCCCCTGCAATCACCTTCTCTCTAGGTGGGAATCTCCCTCAGTGATTATCTGGCTCTTCTGATTTCCATCAGCTGCAGAGCTGCATCTTTGGGATTATCCTCTCAGCATCTTTGCCTGCCCCTTAATGTCCCAGGCTTTGGCCTGTCAGTCCACTTATATCTGGTCTCAATTCCAGCCTCATCCTCCTGCAAGGGTAACTCACAAATAAAGCAAAGGGGGAGTTGCCATGTTAATGTGCTTTCCTTGAGCCCTCAGGGAAAGGTCCTGAGCATGATTTCTTCCGCTTGGATGGAAAGAGGAATTTCTCTTAGAGCCTCCATGAAATATCAGTCTTCTTTTTTTTTTTTTTTTTTTATGAAATGTAAAACAAAGTAAATATTACCTTAGAGCCTCTTATTCGTGTTGCAATAAAATGAGACACTTCCTTGGAAATAAGTTTTAAGACATGAGTCTTGTAATGTTGGGATTTATGGGAGTGGAGTTCACAGCTGACCAGAGGTCTGGAAGGTTTGGAAGCAACAGTCTGTGTGAACTTCCCCTTCTCCAGCACATGAGGTGCAAAACTGGCCAGTTATTCAGAGACTTCCCCACCCTCTGTAAGCTCATGTGCTCATATATCTCTCATGGTACATAAAGAATGACATATTGCAGTGAATCTGCTAAGAATAGCTTGTAAAATACATCATTATATGAATCAGCCTCATTAGAAGTCTCCTTCTCTCATGATTTAAACCAGACACAGTACTTGCAGGAATGGAAACCAGTTTTTTTTTCTTTCTCTCTCTCCTGCTGGCATGTTGTGCTCAACCAAATGTTGAAACAGAAGAAAATAATTCTCTGAACTCAAGGCCAGAAGTAGAAAGTAAGTGCTGCATTACCCTGATGCCTCTTTGGCATTATTAAGGTCTTGGGTGTTTCCCTGCACTTTCCAGCTTCATTAATAAAATATTATGTTGCTCTTCTCAGCAACACCAAGCTGCATTCCTTGCATACTCCCACTCCCCTGACTCAGGGCCCTGGAACACCTCACTCTCAGCATCCTTCACCATTCCAGGCCTTTCTCCTACAGCTGCTGCTCTTTATGAAGGGGATTATACAACAGGGTGCCTGTGACAGCAGGAGACAAGGCTTGGGGACCCAGGAGGCCTCTCTCAGCCCTGTTTTATGCAAGGACTGGTGCACCAGATGCCTTGGCTGCATGACTTGTTCAAATTGCTCTTCTGCTGCTGCAACCACTCGCCAATTAACTCCCTGCAGTTGGTGTTTGACCCCAGACAAAATTGCAGCAGATGCAACCCAGGGACACCCCATGGATGGCTGCAGCTCTGGGCTGGTGGCCACGTCCCCTCCATGGAAACAAAGGCAATGAAATCAAGTCTGTCACTCCCACTGGAGAGCTCACTGACAAACTGCAGGTACAGCAACTTTTTACTGTTTGTTCCCTGTCACTTCAGGATCAGAGAACGTTGTATTTCTTGCTGTTATTTCTTTTAAAACACGCCAACACACCACACTGGCTTATAAACCTCTGGCTGCACTCTTCTGAATCACACTGATTTTTTAATTAACTGTTACAAGATCAATTACTCAGCTACCCCTGGTTGTTCTGGTCTCCTGTTGCTCCCAGCCCTGTAACCCAGTCTCTCTCCCTGCTTTGCTCTGCCTTGTGGTCTTGTCACCAAGGAGCCTTGTTGGCTGAACACTGTGTTGTGTTTCTGTCTCCCACCCAAGGTTTTGGGCCAAGGACATCACCAGGAGGCCTGTCACAATCGAGACACCAGGACTTTGCAGACAAGCTGTATTTATCTTGGGCTTACTTGTTTATTAGGCTCTGACTTCTGCAGCTGAAAAGCGGATGAGTTTTCCTTACAGAGGTGATAAGAAGTTTCTCCTCAGCTCACACAGGCTCCACAAAAGCACCACTGCTTGTACCACACTGCCCTTCTCTGCTGCAGTGTCCTCAGGCTGCTCTGGATCCAGCTGTGCTCTTGGTGGCTGCAGATGTGGCACTTCAGTGCACCTGGGAGCATCTCCAGGCTGGATTTGAGTGCCAGGTGTGGTTGGAAGGAATGGGCCTTCAGGGATGGCCAGAGGCTGAGCTAAATAAATGAACTGGGAGTCCTGCACCAGGGAAGGAAGGTTTTGAGGTTCTCCTGTGCTCTGAACATCTGCTTTTTTTCTTTTTTTATCCTCAGTAGGAAACACAAATCCCTGGTTTTCCTTCAGCCACACTTTGGCTGTTCTAGCTGCTGATCAGGGGGTGGTGCAGAGGGTTCAGCATAGCCTGAAGATGAAGAAGTGTTTGTAAGAAACAATGTACAATTGTTGAGGTGCAATTGCACCTCACTCAGGGCACAGAACAAGCACATTTCCTCTTTATTTCTAGACTGGTCATCCTTTCCCACATATTTCCTATGATATCAAGGAATTCTCTTTAACAGCAATGCACAAAATCTTCATGTCACTGCTGGTTCTGCCATGACAGAATTGGGTTTGCTTTTCTCTCTCTCTCACTTTGGCCATCAACAAACATCTCACAAGCCCTTAGCTGTGATCCTTGCCTTGGGACTGTGCATCCTTTGCAGTACAAGCCTGGATTTGACAGTGAGGCTCTGGTTCCCCAAGCTGGGATTTCCCAGCTGTGGTCTGACTGGTTTCCTATCCCAATCCTAAAGGAGAGAACACACAGCAACAGCCCCATGCCCTCCTCAGACCTCAGGCTGCTCAGCTGGAACAACTGTTGTGGTTTGAAGCTGTTTTGTTAACTCCTCTGGCTAATTAATAACATCTGCATCTCACCACCCTCCCCTGCCTCTCAAGCTCCTCTCAGATGGATGGGACAGATAATACTGGGGCAGGTCTCAGTTTCTGTGTGACTGATATATCATTTCACTGGAGGAAAACCGTGTGAGAACTGGGGGGGGTGTCTTCAAATAATGGCTCCTTTATAAAGGTTCCTTTCACACAGCCACAGAAACAAGCCCAGAGACACTAATAAACCCTCATGTTGTACATTCTCTTGTGATCATGTTCACTTGTGATCACATTGATTTCACACTTCCTTCCCTTTGTTTTTTCCCTCCCACATTTTCGAAGTTTGAAATTTTACATTTGGGCTTTAAAAAGTTGGAATTGGCTCTTATTCTTCATTTTCCTTGTGTTACAATAGATGGGTCAGGAACTGGTCTGTGTGATATTTTAGTAAATAAACTCCTTGTATTCAGGATCACTCTTGAAGTGTGGTAATACACAGTGACACCATATAGGTCCCAAGGAGACATTATGGTTGTAATGGAAATATCATATATCTCATATCCCAGGTCTGATGTATCAGCTCAGCAATAAAAAGAAACAGGATATTTGCAACTATATTTTAACAGGGATTTTCCTGTTACCATGAGAACATGGATTACTTGGAAATTTGGGTGAGAAAACTCTTTAATGGTTTCATCAATGTGTAACCCCAGGAGATTTCGGTTCTCTCACTGCTGGTAATGCAGTGAAAGTCAGAAACGTGTGAGTGTGGTTCACTGGGATCTCCTGTACCTCCCAGAGTCAGGTGTCAGCACATGTCAGGTGGTCCTTTCCCTCATTTTTCAGCATTCCCAGGATCAGATTTGGGTTGTGCCTACAAACATTTGCCCACTATAAACTCTTCCCATCTCAACATCTTCCCAGCTTTGGCTGAGAGAGGTTCCCTCTTCCATCTCCCTCCTGTTGGGATGTTTGGTGATGCTCAGCCAGGTCTGGAGATGTCCACAGGGAACTGGTGTAACCCAGGACTCAAGGCCTTGACATTGCTCAGCCAGGCAGGAGAGCCTCAGGAATTTCCTTGTAAAAGGAATTTCTTGGGATTCAGGAAGACTTGTGTCACATAATCCTTTGAAAACAGCACTTGACACAGGCCAGGGCTATTCCCTTTATGAAGTCCCCCAACACAACCTGCACAGTGCCACGAGCTCTGTTGTTATTGCAGCTTTTATTCTGTGCCCTTTCAGCACCAGCAGCACCTACAGAAGAAGTCAGAGAAAAGCCCAAGCACAGATCTCATAACTTCACCCAGTGCAAACTCAGCACATTTGGTCTTAATCTGAGTGCCTGGACTGGGATGAATTCGGCAGGGCTGTCATAAAACAAATATTTTCATGGACTGAGAATGGCTCAGCACAAGGTTCAATGTCAGGTCAGCAAAGGGAGCTCTTTAACCACGTTTTGCCAGACATGGATCATCCAAGGAATTGTCAGAGCTCCACAGTGGTGCTGGGGTGGAAGTGACTCAATTTATTCACTTTAAAGGTTGGGCTTGGTCAGCACTTGAGGGAAGTGGGTACAGCCTGAGTTTACAGAAATATACAGAGAAATAAACACGTTAATCCTAGAAAAAAATAAAAATAAATCACAAATAAAGGACTTTTGGTTGGAATTCCCTTTTCTCCTCTGCCCTGCTCTAACAGCATTACCTGCAGATCACGGGAACAAGCACCCCAGTCCCAGCTGAGTAAGTCTGAGCTACTTAATAATTAACAGTACAGGGAGGGCTCTTCTAATTGTGCTTTTTTTTTTTTTCTCAAACAAACCTGAACCACCTGTTGTGCCATTTTAAAGCAGGAACCAAAGGAAATGTGAGCCACAGGTGCTTTATAAAAGGGGAAGCAGAGGAGCTTGGGAAGGAAATTTGCCTTTTTGCTGCTGTGTGAGACAGGGGCTGAGGGGTTTGTGTCCCTGCACAACTGGGGTAGAAATAAGCTGAACAGCAGAAGGATTTGCTAAGGTTAGTGGTTTTCCATTCCTTTGCAGTCATGTTGTTTATTGGTACAGAAGAGATGAGCAAAAAAAAAAAAAACACATCTCCCTGTCAGGTCCTTCAAAAAAGAAAATATTCCTGTACTAAAACTCCTGCTAATTATACATATTTTATTTTATTTAATTGTTGTGTCCTGCAACAAATTCAGGTTAATTCACACAAATTGAATATGAACTCTAGAAATAAAACTCAATTTTTGAGGTGATGATTCCTTAGATTAAGCTGATTTATTGAGTGACTTTTTAAAAAAGCTTGTTTTTTTCTCATTTGAGAAGGTTTTTTTATCTAAGTGTGTATTTAGTTATTAAATATTCTCTTTTGTACCAGCCAGAAGCATTTTTCTCATTTCCAGGCTCATAGCAGGCCATGCAAAGAACTGAAATGTTTGGCCCAATTCATAAAGGGGACTTTGAGCAGAGCTGCAAATGAGTGCAGGACTTTTGGTTCCAGGTCTTGTCCTTCTAATTAATTATCCACTGATGTGATTCAGCCTTCAGAAAGACCAGCCCTGGTCCCCACAGATTCCCTGAGCTCAAAGCAAAGGCATTGGGGGCACAATTGCAGACCTGGGTCAGCAACAAAACCCTTGTGGGCTCCTGACACAAGTGGAGGATGTTCTACTTTAAATGCTGCTCATTTAAATGCAGCACAACCATTCCAAGGGATCTCAGACCTCTTGGAAGAACCCAATTCTCCTTGTGCAGTGAAATGTGTGTTTGAGACACTTCAGAGGCTGCTCTGAGAAGAGCAGATTGTTCTTGTGGTTGGACTTGCTGCAAAAATCTTCATTTGGGATGTGTTTTCAGCAGAAACTTTTAAAGGCTGATGGATTTAAGTCTCTATGTTTTTGTCAGTGAGAGGTTGATGTGTCCTGTCCTTGCAGGAGCTGGTTAAGTGAAAGTATTTCTTCATGTCCATTGCCATTTATCCTTTAATTTTGGAGCAGCACTAATCTCTCCCCTTTCAGGCTGTGTCACTGCACTTACAGACTGTGATAAGTTGCCCAGCACTGAAGGTTTTACAACCCTATGTATATTTTTGAATTTTTTTTGGGGGGGGACACATATAGATCATGTTAAAAACCAGAAGTCCATTGTTCAATCAATCAAGTTAATCCTGGTGCTCCTTGATAACTATAGCTATCACATTTCAGAGTGATTTTATTGGATATTACTGGGATTACTTGTAGTAGCCACTCAGTCTAGACAGGGGTTTCTATTACAGTGAACACAGACAAAAGGGTAAGAAATATTAATGCCCAACATCCATTAACCATGCACAAACTGCATATCAGAGAGTGGATCCTGTTCACTTGCCTGTGGGTCTCCCTCCCTCTTGTTTATCTCTCAGGAGGGCATTGGCTTCTTAATTAAAAAAAGAAACAGGTTGTCTTAATAAATGGGTTAAAAAAAAAAGAGCTGCTTGAGAAATTTATCACTTAGAGCTACTGGAAGTTAAAGATCTTCTGATCAACTGCCCCAATACTGACAGGGCTGGGGGTTTTGCTCCAAAACTGTCCTCAGGATGGTTTTCTCCTCCCATCTTCCTGTGAGATGGGAGCAGAGTCATGGTGGTCTTGCTTAAAACTTGGATCTCCAAAAACCCTGTTGTGAGAAATCTGGTGCAGTGGATCCCGAGGCTGTCCAGGGCTGGATGAAATGATACTGCCAGTGGTTTCTGAAACAAAGCCTTGCAGAATGACAAGCACTCCAGGAATGCTGCTCCCTGGATAACTGTGATGTGGCAGTGATGTTGTTCCCACCATCCCTTGGAAGGCAATTCTCTTAAATTAGGACAGTTGGCTGATTAAAATTAGAGCCAGTTAACAAGGCAGTGAGTGAGGTAATAAAGTTAAACTCGAAAGCATTTCAAAACCTCACTTTATGCTGCTCCACATGTTCACAGAGTCATAACACATGGACAAACACTGGTTTTGCTGCCTGGGCTGCTGGTTGTGTCACAGATTTTTGGATGGGGCATATTTCAAATTGTTGTCAGGTTGCCCATCATAACTGCAGCTCTTTCAAAGCCCTTTGGGAGTCAGGGGAGCAGCAGAAACACTTTATACACTGTTTGCACCATGGTTTGGTGTCCTGCACACAAAGACCTTGATGTCCTTTTGTTCTTCACATCCTTTTGGGATCAGAGTTGACTGAATGAAACCCAAACCAATTCCCTAGTTCTAGAAGGAGCTTGTAATTATTTCAAGGTTGCCTTGATCCCTGGGTGCTGAGGCCAGTTATGGGTTACAGAGATGCATAAATCCAAAATTTCCCTGCAAGACTTAACTTGGTGTGGACTTGGAGAACACACTCTGCATGTCAGTGCTCTCAGCCTTGTTTTCCATGGGACAGCTGATGTTTTTAGGGTCACCGATGAACATTTTTTTTCCCTGTGTCCACATTTATCTTGGTCCAGCAGCTACAGGTCTGCTTGCCCTGGTACATCTCCTCTCTTAAACTTTCATTTTATGGTAACAAATGAGGAGTTGCAGGTTATTTTTCATTGCAGTGTCAGGAACTATACAAATAATTTGAGGCTGTTTCTAACAACAGCATTGTCTCTAGCCTGTGGTTCCCTCTGGTTTAAATGTTCTCAACTTTTTTGATCCACTGTTTTGCTGAGGAGGCTTCTTCCTTGTGCCAGATCCACTTTGATCCCTCCTCTCCTGCCTGCTGGACACACCAGACAGCTCTGGTTTCAATGAATGTCAGGATCATCACTTGTAGTGCTGTGGGATAAACTCTTGTGAAGGATCTCAAACCTCCTCTTTGCCTTTTTTTTTCCCAAATTGTGCTGCTGGATAAACCCATTGCTCTGCTTCCTGGTTTCAGGGCTCAACTCTGGACTCTTAGGAAGCCAAATGTTCTTCAGACCTAAAGTCATTGGAGAACTGCAGTGATTTATGTGGCCTCAGACTGTCCCCTGAGCTTTTCTGGAGTCCTTAGTCCCCAAATGCCACTCAGGTTCCTGCCTCCTGAGCAATCCATGGTACTACAGCAACGTCATTAACTTGNTACACTGTTTGCACCATGGTTTGGTGTCCTGCACACAAAGACCTTGATGTCCTTTTGTTCTTCACATCCTTTTGGGATCAGAGTTGACTGAATGAAACCCAAACCAATTCCCTAGTTCTAGAAGGAGCTTGTAATTATTTCAAGGTTGCCTTGATCCCTGGGTGCTGAGGCCAGTTATGGGCTACAGAGATGCATAAATCCAAAATTTCCCTGCAAGACTTAACTTGGTGTGGACTTGGAGAACACACTCTGCATGTCAGTGCTCTCAGCCTTGTTTTCCATGGGACAGCTGATGTTTTTAGGGTCACCGATGAACATTTTTTTTCCCTGTGTCCACATTTATCTTGGTCCAGCAGCTACAGGTCTGCTTGCCCTGGTACATCTCCTCTCTTAAACTTTCATTTTATGGTAACAAATGAGGAGTTGCAGGTTATTTTTCATTGCAGTGTCAGGAACTATACAAATAATTTGAGGCTGTTTCTAACAACAGCATTGTCTCTAGCCTGTGGTTCCCTCTGGTTTAAATGTTCTCAACTTTTTTGATCCACTGTTTTGCTGAGGAGGCTTCTTCCTTGTGCCAGATCCACTTTGATCCCTCCTCTCCTGCCTGCTGGACACACCAGACAGCTCTGGTTTCAATGAATGTCAGGATCATCACTTGTAGTGCTGTGGGATAAACTCTTGTGAAGGATCTCGAACCTCCTCTTTGCCTTTTCTGCCCAAATTGTGCTGCTGGATAAACCCATTGCTCTGCTTCCTGGTTTCAGGGCTCAACTCTGGACTCTCAGGAAGCCAGATGTTCTTCAGACCTAAAGTCAGTGGAGAACTGCAGTGATTTATGTGGCCTCAGACTTTCCTGAGCTTTTCTGGAGTCCTTAGTCCCCAAATGCCACTCAGGTTCCTGCCTCCTGAGCAATCCATGGTACTACAGCAACGTCATTAACTTGGGATTAAACCTTTTTCCTGAGCTTTTGGCAGCAGTGTGAACATTTTGGAAGTTAGATTATGAAGAAGGTGATT
>VYZS01032101.1:5734-31605 GCA_013400695.1 Neodrepanis coruscans | reverse complement strand
AATGAGGTGTATGGGCATCACTGTTTAAAGTACTGTCATACCTTTCTTTTGATTATTTGACATCTGTCATTTCAATTAGAAAAGCCTCAGTTATACAATGTGTCTTAAACTTTGCTCCACACTAAGTGCAACTGTGGTTTTACTCACTTCACTCCAATACTCTGAACATAACTTTCCTTGTTTCTCTGCTTTTGTTTACATTATCTCCTCAAGAAGCCATCATATAATTTGTGCCTAACTTTATATTCTTACAGTGGTAAGTGTAGTCTAGTTACCACCTGAAAACAGTTATTAGAAGTTAGATGTGCTGGGTCAACTTTGTGATTTCCCATTCATTTACCTATAACCATCTTTATATAACCTATAACCTTTAGATGATGTATTCTTCTCTTTCAACCAATGGGGAAATAGCAGGACCCCAGTTGTCTATATATTATATATATAGCACATAAATTCTTCAAAGCAGTGTTCTCTCTGAAATGTGCATAGGATTTTTTTTCCTTCATTAAAACATTTTCATTCAATAAAACCCCCCAAATCCACAATAATTAATCTCTGCAGTCATCCACATGGATGCAACCTTAGATACACAAAATGCAAGGGTTGAGGGGAGAGGACAATCTAGTAGATGACCATTATAAAATTGCATTGCAGTAGGACATTCTAAATCACTATATTTTAGAAATCAGATAAAAGCAGTGTTATAAATACTAGACTTAAATAGTTTTGTTACCTATTGGACAGAGTAAAAAATAGAGCTTTTTAAGAGTACATTTATTTACCTAAATAGAAAATTAGCCCAATTTATTGTAAATGCACTAGAATGAGGGAGAAAAATATATCTTCAAGAATTGGCAAAACAGTAACCTTTATTATCTTGTTATATCTTATACATGCATATATGATATTTTTTAACAGTGATCAGTGTTCATGTAGTGTGTGCTAGTGATGTTTTATGTCCCTATAAATATCTTATCAATCAGTGTAGAGATGATGAGCTTAGAGTAGTTTAGCCAGTTTTTTCTCTCCCCAGACACTACTGTAAGTAGCCTGTAAATGTTCTTTCCTTTCAGGGGACTGTTTCTATCCTGTTCTTTTGTCTGTCTGTCTTCATATTACAGGGTCTCAGGTAAATCCTCAGTTCATGTGTGTCCGTAGATCAGTAGGTGTGTTGTTTCATCCCGCTGAAGAAAACAAAAAACCTTAATGTAACACTTTCTCAAATTGTTAACTTCTTTTCTTTCTGTGTGTGTATATATATATGTATATTAAATATATTACTCATTTTGCTGAACTTCCTCCTTCACGGGGCAATTAGTGTTGCCAGTTCTAGGCACTGCTGGAGACCTTTAATCCTCATGCAGAACAAGTGAAGTGCTATCAGGGGTTCTCTCCCAGGTAAGGGAGGGCAGATTCTGCAACATTTTATGCCAACTCTTGAATCTTCACTCCGTGGGCTCTTGTTGGTCCCTGTCTCACAGAACAGCAGGACAGGACCCTCCTGTGAGCTTCTCTGCCTTAAAGCTGTACCCCCTTCTTTCAGCTTTGCCTGCTATTTTAATAAAAGCCTTGCTATTCTTACTTATGGCTTTTATTTTCCTGACACAGGCAAGTTTCAGAAGCCATTCTCTGATCTCATGAAGGTCCATACAGGTGAGCTGGAAATTTGTCTCCTCCCACATCTTGGTGTGGCTGAGGGACCTTCCCTGGGTGCAGAAAGGAACGTAGTGATTCTAAGTCAGCACCTCTAGAGGGGATTAGGTTTTTTTGTTGGGATCAATCGCTTTGGGCCTCTCTTGAGCAATATTTCTTAGCATCTTGGTTTGATTTTTGGAGTCCAAGCCAGTTCGTCTTGGCTACTGCTGTGATTGAAAAAACAACAACAAATATCCAGAGGTCTGGTCCTCTTTTAATAAAAGAAAACACACTCAAATAGCTTAAGAGTGCTGAATCCTTTCACTTACTTACTTGTCTCAAGACATGCATTGGAACTGGGATTAACTAATTGCAATAAAATTACCTCAGTGTAAGGATGTCAGTTACTGTTTACCTGAATTATGAGAGAGACATCATTTGAAAGAATACTGCTGGGGTATAATATCTTTTGGCTTGGATTACCAAACCAGAATGCATATGAAATTGCAATTGAATTGCTTTCCATGATTTATGTAATTAATCTGCTTGCTTTTAATTTAGATGTTGTTCCTGTGCCTGCTAAGTCATTAGCACAGGATTAGGCTTGCCTTTGAAACTCTGTAAACAGATGATTGTGAATTTTTTTCCTAGCTGATCTTTGTGTTCAGCTTTGACCCTCTTAGTAGGCTTGCAAAAACCTTTGGAAAGGGGGGAGAAACACATACAAAAATCACAGAAGGTATGACATTTTCACTGTATGTTAAAAGCAGGGTTTTTTTGTCACATTAGACTTTTTAAAGTATTTTACTGGTCAAATCTGAAAGTTGAGGTTAAATTAACCAGCAGTGTCTTCTAAATGAGAAGTAATCTTGAAGTTTGGGAATGCACTTCATTTACCATGTTCTAGGAAAAGTTTGCATGTACTTTGATAATTTTCTAAAAATAAATTTAGTAACTAATAACATACCAGTAAAGATCTTTAAAAGAAAAAAAAAGGAGGGGAAAAAGCCATATTAGTAAAAATGTGATGTATGTACTTGCAGATCTATTTATCTTGTGAGTAAAAAATGTTTAAATTTGGTGAAATTATAATGCATATTTTTTCTTTGAAATGAAATTGAGTTTCTGGATAAGCTGAAATGCATTATTGTATGCATTAAAGATTATACCTAATGCAAATGCTTGCCATCTTCAAATTCTTTGGGGTCTTCCTAGTGCTTTTAATATGCAATGTTCAAAACCTGTGTTTCAGCTAGACAAGGCAGCACTTTGCTTCCAAAAGAAGGGTTTAACAAAATGACCTTTAATTGAGAAAGACTTGGATTGTCTTTATATGATGTTTCAATTGAGTCAAAGCAGTCTTTTGATTAGTTTCTGCTCCACTGACCTCATTAGATGTGCCTCCACACTGAAGATCATGGCTTCTGCTACTGTGTGACTGTCTCTTACCATCAAATACCAACACCTGGTTGATTTTAAATACCTTTGGTCTGTTTGCTATGTACAGTTGTATGGACAACACGATTTCTTGTTGACTGTGTTAAAGCAATTGCTTACGTATGGAAGTCTGGTTTCCTATTGGTTTCTTACTCAGCAGCTCCACTTCTTCTTGCAGTCAAGGATGGACTTGTAGGGATTGTGGGTTGCAGGCAGCAGAGCTTTTGACAACTGGCATCCCAGAGTGTTCTGCTGTAACACTGTTGTAAGAGACACTTGTTCCTTGGTTTGTAGTTCAATGGTGTGCACACAAGGCATCTGTAGATTGGTCAGAGCTTGATATTCCTGAGGGACTCCTGATGACTTGAGGGCGTAGGGGAGGGATACTGGGATATCTGCCTTTGTCACCCTCAGGCAGCCTGTTGCCAAAGAAAGAAGGTTTTCCTGATGGGTTTAACATATCGTGAGAACCAGGTTGGATCTTAATGCTTGCAATACTTTTATTTGCCCATAACATTTAAATACATCTTCAGGTAACCATTTGCCTTATAGCTACCTTCCATAGTTAGGAAAATTATTGATTGACTAAAACACGTTGTTATCTGTCCTTTATATTATGTAGTAATACCTTGTAAGGTAGATGCTTGGCTGGTATAAATTGTCACAGCTTTGTCTGGAGCTGTGACAATTTACAGCAGCTGAGAATTTGCTCCCTGTGTCCTATGGCACTTTATTACAGACCCATCGCTGATGGGTTAAATCTTAATTACTTGCGTAATGTCATATATAAATATATATATATATATATATATTTACAGGCATTCTATGGGGTACTGCTGCCTATGGATAAAGATTTGTACCCTAACCAGATCATTATAATTTTTTCATTAGCTATATGTGGAAAAGATAAATTATGTTACAAAGAATGCATCATCTATATCTCATGTAGTGCATATTATAATGCTGTATGTTATTAATTTCAGAAATCATTATTCTTGAGGCCCTACCTCAGATTTTGTATTTATGTGTACAAATGCAATTTATTGTATTATATATTTGCCTAATATATTTGGATGTGATAAATTAAAATTATTCAATAATGTATGGGCTCTAAAGACTCCAAATAAATGTCCAGTGTTTAAAACAGAAAATACATTAACTTTTCTGGTGAATGGAATGTCTCTTTTTCCACCTCCTCCTTCCCAACCCAATACACACCACGAACATCATTCTTACTTAACACACAGCCTTAAGGTATCCACAGAATTGATCCATTTGATCGTTAGAAACATTGAGCAGCAACTGGAAACAGCCCTCATGGGAAAAAGGGGATGTTGCACAGCTGCAAAAACAGGTATCATTTAAATGGCTGGATTCTTAGCTATTGAGTGTTTTGTAGCTTGTGCAATAATGGATTACTTAGCAGAGGACCAACTGGATTTGCTTAAATCTTTTTTATCCTATCAACTCAATCATCCCAAAAACTGTTCCTGGTGTTGTTGTACCTTGTGTTCAAAGTCTCATTCCTGTGGTGTGGTGAGGGCAACGTGCCACAACACTGATGTGGTAATGGAAATGGTACTGATACAACCTGTTTCACTGTTGGCGGACACGAGATTTTGAGAAACTCTCCAAATACAGTAGCTGGAGCACAATGTCACAGTATGGCATCAAATGTGGGAACACAAGAGATACTAATGTGGTGCCAAGAGCGTGACACTGATTTCAGGCAAGGGCCTGATCCTGAAGACAGCTCAAGAGATTTGTGGCAGGTCTATTTTACCCATTTTGGTAATCAGCTCTCCCTCCAAAAAGTACTTTGTTCTGTCTTCAAACCTGCATATCTCTGGGATGTGTTATGTGTGGATAAAGGTAGGACCTACCGATGGGAGACTCCAGTTGTTCTTTGCACATTTTATGTGCAGGTGGATTTCCTCTTAGAGAAGTATGAAGTTACCAGCGAGCACTGTGAGGGTCCTGAGGGATAGGTAAGTGTCATTAATCTCCTTTCAGAAGGAAAAACTGAGGCATGGAATGGAATTTGTCAAATCCCCAAAGTCAACTGGTGTAAGTCAATGACACAACACATTGATTTTGGGAGTAAGAGACAGTTGTTTGCTGTCATCATTAAGCACTACTGCATCAAATCTTTAAACTCAGGGGAACAGAAAAAAATCCATGCCCTTTTAACTTGGTTGTATGGATTCACCATAGCCGGGTTTTAAAACAATGTATGTTACTTAATAACTGGAAGATAGGCATGTGTTCTATTGCAGTGCTCACAGATGTGCTTAGTTTGAAATTATTTTACTCACCTGGTCCTGAAATTCCTATGATCAGGGTGTAGATTGAAGGGCACATCTTATACCAAACAGATGAATCAGTTGTAAAGTTTCGTTTAGACTTTGCAGTCTTCAAACAGCAGCTGACCACGTGTGTGGGAATTTAAAAAAAGAAAAAAAAAAGCTGTAGGTTTTGCTCCATGACTGTGTAAGTAGACAAATGATTTCTCTTTGTAAGGCTTCATTCTGATGCATTTGCTAGTTATTTATGTAACTATAAACTATAACGTGGATACTTTCAGCCTGTTGGACTGATTAAATAGTCCTTTACAACTATTTATCAGTGGGTAAGACAGGTATGGGATATAGTATTTGTCCCCTTCCTTTACATCTACTTTTTCGTAGCATTTAGGTGTAAGTAATGCTGTTAATTCCTGCCCTCTACTGGTAGCAAAGCAAACTTGGCTCATAGGGATTGCAAGCATCCTCGTGCAGCCAGGCTTTCCAGGGATGCGAGCCTTGTTTGTGAATTGAGATTTTCTACCCCGCGAACTACGAGGTGATGGGGTTTATTTTTTCTCTTTTTGTTTTATTTTTCCCAGGTGTTTCTCAGCGTTTGCAGTTCATCTGGCGACTGAGTCCGGGCACATTCAGATACACTGAAAGCAAACCTGCCTTTTAGCCACGGCACACAAACAGCCTTACAACTGCTGAGAGACGCCGGGGCTGCTCAAAAACCCTTCAAACTACAAAGTGTCACAAGCTTTGTGCCTGGCAGGACTNTAACATTTAAATACATCTTCAGGTAACCATTTGCCTTATAGCTTCCTTCCATAGTTAGGAAAATTATTGATTGACTAAAACACGTTGTTATCTGTCCTTTATATTATGTAGTAATACCTTGTAAGGTAGATGCTTGGCTGGTATAAATTGTCACAGCTTTGTCTGGAGCTGTGACAATTTACAGCAGCTGAGAATTTGCTCCCTGTGTCCTATGGCACTTTATTACAGACCCATCGCTGATGGGTTAAATCTTAATTACTTGCGTAATGTCATATATAAATATATATATATATATATANTTGATCCATTTGATCGTTAGAAACATTGAGCAGCAACTGGAAACAGCCCTCATGGGAAAAAGGGGATGTTGCACAGCTGCAAAAACAGGTATCATTTAAATGGCTGGATTCTTAGCTATTGAGTGTTTTGTAGCTTGTGCAATAATGGATTACTTAGCAGAGGACCAACTGGATTTGCTTAAATCTTTTTTATCCTATCAACTCAATCATCCCAAAAACTGTTCCTGGTGTTGTTGTACCTTGTGTTCAAAGTCTCATTCCTGTGGTGTGGTGAGGGCAACGTGCCACAACACTGATGTGGTAATGGAAATGGTACTGATACAACCTGTTTCACTGTTGGCGGACACGAGATTTTGAGAAACTCTCCAAATACAGTAGCTGGAGCACAATGTCACAGTATGGCATCAAATGTGGGAACACAAGAGATACTAATGTGGTGCCAAGAGCGTGACACTGATTTCAGGCAAGGGCCTGATCCTGAAGACAGCTCAAGAGATTTGTGGCAGGTCTATTTTACCCATTTTGGTAATCAGCTCTCCCTCCAAAAAGTACTGTGTTCTGTCTTCAAACCTGCATATCTCTGGGATGTGTTATGTGTGGATAAAGGTAGGACCTACCGATGGGAGACTCCAGTTGTTCTTTGCACATTTTATGTGCAGGTGGATTTCCTCTTAGAGAAGTATGAAGTTACCAGCGAGCACTGTGAGGGTCCTGAGGGATAGGTAAGTGTCATTAATCTCCTTTCAGGAGGAAAAACTGAGGCATGGAATGGAATTTGTCAAATCCCCAAAGTCAACTAGTGTAAGTCAATGACACAACACATTGATTTTGGGAGTAAGAGACAGTTGTTTGCTGTCATCATTAAGCACTACTGCATCAAATCTTTAAACTCAGGGGAACAGAAAAAAATCCATGCCCTTTTAACTTGGTTGTATGGATTCACCATAGCCGGGTTTTAAAACAATGTATGTTACTTAATAACTGGAAGATAGGCATGTGTTCTATTGCAGTGCTCACAGATGTGCTTAGTTTGAAATTATTTTACTCACCTGGTCCTGAAATTCCTATGATCAGGGTGTAGATTGAAGGGCACATCTTATACCAAACAGATGAATCAGTTGTAAAGTTTCGTTTAGACTTTGCAGTCTTCAAACAGCAGCTGACCACGTGTGTGGGAATTTAAAAAAAGAAAAAAAAAAGCTGTAGGTTTTGCTCCATGACTGTGTAAGTAGACAAATGATTTCTCTTTGTAAGGCTTCATTCTGATGCATTTGCTAGTTATTTATGTAACTATAAACTATAACGTGGATACTTTCAGCCTGTTGGACTGATTAAATAGTCCTTTACAACTATTTATCAGTGGGTAAGACAGGTATGGGATATAGTATTTGTCCCCTTCCTTTACATCTACTTTTTCGTAGCATTTAGGTGTAAGTAATGCTGTTAATTCCTGCCCTCTACTGGTAGCAAAGCAAACTTGGCTCATAGGGATTGCAAGCATCCTCGTGCAGCCAGGCTTTCCAGGGATGCGAGCCTTGTTTGTGAATTGAGATTTTCTACCCCGCGAACTACGAGGTGATGGGGTTTATTTTTTCTCTTTTTGTTTTATTTTTCCCAGGTGTTTCTCAGCGTTTGCAGTTCATCTGGCGACTGAGTCCGGGCACATTCAGATACACTGAAAGCAAACCTGCCTTTTAGCCACGGCACACAAACAGCCTTACAACTGCTGAGAGACGCCGGGGCTGCTCAAAAACCCTTCAAACTACAAAGTGTCACAAGCTTTGTGCCTGGCAGGACTAACAGTTTAACACCACACAGTTAGCAACTTCACAATAATTTAGGTCAAAATCAAGAAGCATTCAGTGACCAACTGAGAGTGCAAGAACAGTATTTCACAGGAATATGTATTATCTGAGCTGAAATCCAGCTCACTTTCCAGGAGTAACACTTCACTCTTTCAAAAGTGCCATCAGAATTGAAGTTTTTCTTTTTTTTTTAAATATTCAGGAACACAGTTTTAATTCTTATCCGAAAGCCAGGCTTTTCAGTCATTTATGCTTCCAACAAGACCATATCAGCAGGTCAGATTTTCTGGTGATAAAGCAAGATGTTTTGCTGCCATTAGAGGAGGTGCAAGAAAAGTGTTGGCTGCAAGAATGCAATTTTTTTGTTTTCAATCCCTTTGCCCTACCCTTTTTCCATATGAACAGTTGAAAATGCTTGTAAGATTACTAATGCTCTCCAAATGTGTGATGGTTGGGGCACTGAGCTGAACTACAGGGAAACCACATTTGTGACACCAACTCTTTTTAGAGCACTTCCCACCAAGCTGCTTGTGTTNAACAGTATTTCACAGGAATATGTATTATCTGAGCTGAAATCCAGCTCACTTTCCAGGAGTAACACTTCACTCTTTCAAAAGTGCCATCAGAATTGAAGTTTTTCTTTTTTTTTAAAATATTCAGGAACACAGTTTTAATTCTTATCCGAATTCTTATCCGAAAGCCAGGCTTTTCAGTCATTTATGCTTCCAACAAGACCATATCAGCAGGTCAGATTTTCTGGTGATAAAGCAAGATGTTTTGCTGCCATTAGAGGAGGTGCAAGAAAAGTGTTGGCTGCAAGAATGCAATTTTTTTGTTTTCAATCCCTTTGCCCTACCCTTTTTCCATATGAACAGTTGAAAATGCTTGTAAGATTACTAATGCTCTCCAAATGTGTGATGGTTGGGGCACTGAGCTGAACTACAGGGAAACCACATTTGTGACACCAACTCTTTTTAGAGCACTTCCCACCAAGCTGCTTGTGTTACTTTTTGCAGTACCAGTGGGCTTTTGGATGATTCTGGTGAACAGAAAAAGAAGTCAGTAATGTTTAGCTCACTCTTTATCCACGAGATTTTTCAAGATGTCTTTAAGCTGTGTTTTAAAACTGTTAACATGGTGCCAAATTCTGTATGCACCCACAGTAATATTTTTAGATAGTATTTAATCCATAGTTAGGTTAATCAGGTGTGTTTGAGAATCTACCCATGACCAGTTTAAATTGTATATCCACTAAAGACTCTGCACCAGCGGAAAATGGAAAACCTGAATTGAATTAGATTCAATTTGGTGTGTAGATAGATGCTGATTTTGCTACCAGATAAGCACCAACAGATCTAAGCTAACAGGAATTGGATATGCAGACCTGTTTCACAAAAAAGAAATCTCTTAAATGAGACAGTAAATGCCATGCAAAACATTGACGTTATCAGGATGGAATAGAGGGGTGTGTCTTCACGTGCTGATGTGCCATTGCCTCTTTTTCTTGTTGCTATGGTTATGTAGCATATCTATGTACACACACATACACTTGTCTACCATGTGTGTGCTTCTCCCCATGTCTGAAAGATTTGCTAATAACAGGGCATCCTATTCAAAGCTACGAAGTTAAATTTTGGGGGAAAAAAGTTGTTTTGATACACTGGAGAAAAATTACTGAGCTGCTTTCAGAATGTTCACCCAAGAGATTTCCTGGAGTGCATCACCCTGCTTGCAGCCAGGAACAGCTGTTTCCAGAGATCTTACTAATTAAGTCATCAGGCAACCAAGTCAGATCCTTCGCTGTTGCCAATATAAAGGTGTGCGAATCCAACTGTCCCCTTAAGATAGGCAGGATTTTTATGGTGTCATCCTAACTTTATCCAAATATGCAGCTTATTATTTTACTTTTAAAATGGCTGGAACTGGAGTGGTGCAGAACCAAACCACGATGAGGGGAAGCAGCAGAGAGGATGATCCTCGGGCTTTACAGCTGAAATGACTTGTTTTGAACTGCAGCAGAGCTAGATCAGCTGGAAATCTCACTCTGCTCCTGTTCAGTAGGGTGGGAACGTCATCTGGGGCCAATAATCTCTCCTTCAAATTGGAATCAGGTGTTCTACAGAGAAGAGTCAGTGCAGATAATCGAAGCATGCAGTGGTCAGTTTCTCATCAAGGATCGAGCCAAGTTAAAGGGCTTGAGGGAAGAAATATTTGAAGATGGGTTTTAAAGCAGCCGTCAGAGCAGATTCTCCTATGGCTCACAAGTATCATTAAATACTTTACCTCCCTTTTACAGTTTAGAGGCATGAAAGAGCGGTTGAGTTGAGCAAGGACACGCATGAAGCCGAGGACCGCTACATGCTCCCTTACTACACCTGAGAACTTCTTTTTGTTTATTCATACATTGCATGAATTATTACTAAGCCCAAATACTTAACGAGGGTTGATTCTCACGCCGAGGAGGAGGAGAAGAGGAAGGTGCTCCCGCAGCCGCCGGCAGAGCTGCATGACCGCACCTCGCACCCACCCGGGGCCGCGGGACTCGCCTCTCGCTCGGGGGGGACTCACCTTTGGGGGGGCAGGGCCGGGTCCGCCGCGCTGCCCCCGAGCCGTGCGGGGGCTCCCCCGCTCCGANCGGGTCTCGGAGGGGCGGCCGCTCCGAGGGGGCTGCGGGGCACCCGTGGCAAAGTTTTCCGAGAGCGGCGTGCGGGCTGCGCCCCGCGGGGACGGGCGGCGAGCGGCTGGAGCGGGCGGGCGGCACGGGGTCCGGGCGAATGCCGGCTCCGGGGATCTGGCCGGGCGATGCTGTCCGTGGTACCGGGCGGGGGAAGCCGCGTTATAGGCGGGATGCTGCTGCAAGTGCAAATGCGTTATTCCACCGGTGCCGTGCCCCGTTATTTCTCCAGCGTTGCACGACTCAAGTATCGTTTCTCGTTCCTTGCGGAGGCTTTGTTCTCTTGCCCCGGGTACCGCTCCTCCTCGGCTGGAGCTGAGGAGGGGGATGTTTCTTCGCGGTGTTTGTAGCTGTTTGCGGGGAAATTGCAATTATCAGAAGTGCGGAGGAATCCATGTTTTATAATTCTTATAGTGATTATTGCTTCGTCAAAATCTGCAGAGAGATGTGACACAAAAATAGTTGGAAGAAAATACCGCCCCGTCCCTTTTGTAGGGGTGTTACCCCTGACAGTGCACACAGAGATTTTACATGGTCAGTAAGACCCAAAACTCTACTAGTTTGAAAGTTCTTTGTATGCAACAATTGCCAGTGAAGTTGTGAGAGGAAAGAGCAAAATGCCTCTTCTTGAGCCTCCTCTTTGCTAATTGAGTAATTGCACATGGGTACGTGGAAATGGCTTGATTGTGTTGAATGTGCTTTAAGTAAAAGTTTTTCCGTCCCCAAATGGCACATTACACATGTCGAGGGATTTATAAATGTGCTGCATATGTTGCATGGCTGCACATTAGCTAGATGGAGCGTGGCATGATTGCTGCTGCTTGGGTGTAGGTGATAAAGGCACAAGCAGAGAATACAAGCTGTTGGAGCTGTAAGGCAGAATTAATTTCTTTTAGGGATTTCCTAGTGACATCATTCATAATTATATGGCTTAATCCTCTAATCTACTGTAGTGCCTTCAGTTCACATTGGGCCGAATCCACCAAGTCCTGAGATGATTTCTTCTCCCGCCCACCTGACTGAATCATTTGGAGTGTTGCTTGTATAAGCCACTGATACAAGGGGAATGGCCCAATTACTTTAAATAGGAATTCAAGACAGCATCAGCCAGAATCGGGCCCAGGCATTGCACAGCTCTCCAGTTAGAGCAGACGGCTTGATGTTTAATTTTTACTTCAAAAAGAAACGGTGTTTCCAGCTGCTCATTCCACTGAAGAGAGATGGCATAAAATACAAGATACAAGTGCGGTTGATATGCCTGTGGTTTCTTTCTGATAGACTGGGGGAGACCACAGGGGAAAAGGAGGCTTGGTTATCATACTGAAGCTGCTGATTTGTTGTTTATTAATTATTAATTAGGTTTTTGAGTGCCTGCTGCAGTTTGAAGAGCCTGCTCAGGAAAATGACTCGGTATTTAAAAGCAGTGTAGGCTCTTGCTAAATAGTTGCTGTGACATTAGAAACAGTCTCTGGTTTTGAAAGTATTTTAAAAGCTGGAAGGGGACAGCTGAAGCTGTCGCACAAGATCCTTCATTGGCATGAATCAAAGCCTGTGGAGCTACAGTGATGTATACTTGTTGAGTCTGGGGTATTCAGGCTGGAATAAACAGCTTTAATAGAGCAGTGGAGCTCCAGTGATTTATGGGAGTGCCTATACTTGCTCGACTTGTTTCTGTCCTCGCCCTGGTGATGACTGTGACAGAGCTTTCACTTACTTTAATGGGGTTGAGATTTGTCTTACTGGACACAGTTTGTCCTTTCTGTTGAGCAAGTTTTAGTACCCATTTAACCTCCCTTCATATTAGTATGTTACTGCTGAGCTGAATAGATGTAACCCCTTTCAAAAGAGGAGCAGTATACTCTGTTTCTCACAGGAACAGAAAACATTGTCTTTCCTGATACCTAAGTTCACGCAGTTTACATTGTGCTGCTTTTGCACTGAATGAACGCCTTAGAAGAAATAATAAATCCTTTCCAGTTTTAAGGTTGGTGTTTATTCCTGAAGGAGAAAGTGTTCTTTGCCTGTCAGTGTGTTCAGTGTCAGTTGTGGTTGTTCAGTGCCTGAGTGTCTAGGGTGGAAGTCAAAGATAGTACTAAAAGCCTTGTTGCTGGTTATCTGTGAAGATTTTCTCTTTGGAGAAGTTTTATCTGGGTCCTCTAATATTCTTTAATTCTAATTTTCTACAAAAAGGTGTTTATCCCCATATCCTTATGAAAGCACTGCGTATGTATGGATGTGTCAGCTCTATTGGAGCTTCAGGTCCATCACACACCTCTAGATCTTTTTTTCCCTTAATTTTCCTTGCAGAGTAAGGTTGCTAGAGATGATCTAAAGCTGTATTTTCAGTATTTTTTGCTATTCTGCCCCTTGTGGAGTAGAATCTTCTGCATTAGCACAACACATTATTCCAACAAGTTTTAATCCTTGAGGAGAGGAGAAAGTGCTGTAGTACAGATGATTTATGAGTAGTATATGTAACTTCTTATTCATTCTGTACACCTCAGTAATTTCTCAGAGCCTTTCAAAGAATCAAACTAGAGCATTTGCTGCTTAACTGATCCAGAAGTACAGCCCTGGAATAACAAATCCATCAATTTAGAGCTGAATGTGAAGTCCACTCAGTGGGAATCAATCTGGATATGCTTTGCAGGTAATGTCCTTGTTCCATGGAAGTCGGTGGGACTTCTACGATTGACTTCAGCTGTGTCAGGATTTCATTCTTGGAGCCTGTTTCTGTTACTAATGATGTTAGTGAAAATTTTCATTAGGAAAGTGTTTGGATCCCACGTGAGATGTTTGACCTATGTCTCAGGCACAGGTCTTATGTCACATTTTTTTGAAAGAGACACTGAGATCATCAGGCTGTCCTCTTCCCATCCCAGGAGAGAGGAGATGCGTTTAATGAACTTGGTGTCAAGTTGCCTGAGCTTTTCAACACAGTAGTTTTAAACTGCTTGAATCTGTGCCTTTTCTGTCAATCCCACCAGGTGTCTACTAGATCAAGGAGTGCCTGGTCTTTTCCTGGGCATAAGCCTTTTCTAAATTTTAGGTTTGGATTCATGTTCCTGTAGCCCAGAGGGCTGTTTTTGGTGAATGAATGTCTGTTTGTAGGTAGGCTTTGACACACTTCATAGGTACCAACTGTGCTGAAATACAGAGGTTCCCTTCCAGAGCAGTATCAAACAATTCTGTGAGTCACCCAAGGCTGTTAGATTACAGGATGGTATTCTTTGCCCTGCTGCTGTATCTCCTCCAGAGTCCTTTTGTCCAGTGGGAAAAAGGGATTGTGTTTATACTGTGAGCTGTGGGCCTGATCGGTTGGTTGCAGCTTAGGTGTGAAATGTGAGAGGAATTTTCAGTCCTTGCATCTCCCTGGAAATAGTGTGGCCAATAGAGAAATGCTGCAGATCTCTCATCATTTTGCATAGGTGGTTATGCTTTTCTTTATTTATTAGCCTTTAACCTTATGAAGATACTGGTTTAATCTGTCAGTTTTAGACTGTTTTAATGTGTGTGTAGTAGAATCTCTGGAAAGGAAATAGTTTAATTGAAAGAATTGGAATAGAATTCCTTCTCTTTCTTGCAGCAGAGATACTGTCTTACAAGTAATTACTGTATACAGTGTGTATGTGAGTGGGAAGGTACTAGAAATGTCTGTGCTAGATATTCTTCTCAATTCTTTTCATTACCTGATTTGAAATAAAAATTGATCTAACTCTTTCTGCTTCCAACAGCTGTAGGATTTGGAATGGATCCTGACTTACAAATTGATATCATCAAAGAACTGGATCTTGTGAATACAACTCTTGGGGTAACACAAGTGTCAGGACTACACAATGCCAGCAAAGCATTTTTATTCCAAGGTAAGAGAAACGTCCTCAATTCTCTTATCTCACTTGTGTCTGCATGACCACATAAGAGCTTTGATACTTAAGTGATTCTCTGTAATGGTGGTCTTACTTAACTGTTACTTTCTTTTTATTTTTTTTGAAATTGTTCTTGTTGCTTTCCTGAAATACAGATGATATTTTATGTGTGCTGTCAGGTAGTTGAGATCAGAGATGTCTGGGGAAGTATTTTTGGGTGGGTTTTCAATACTCCACAATACTTATTTCTAACTAAATACTTAAAGCGATTCTAAGGGATGGACTCTGTTGTGTTCTCTCTCTGTGATTATACACATGCGGAGACATACACAGCTAAAGCTCTGTAACTATGAGAAAGCATTTAATGTGTTGACACTGATTAGTAACATAGCAAGTGTTTCATCAACTTTGTGAAAACTGCTAAAGTGGGAAAACAGAACAGTGTTGTATTTAACTGCCCGAGCTGAGTACCAGGGTCAGGATAAGTCACTTTGAATTGTGATTTTCCCCCACTTTGTTCAGTATTCTGAGATAATGTTTGCAAAGTGTTGTTTTTTTTGTATTTTTACTGTGATTTTGGATGTAGTTTTACCATGTATTTAAGTAGGGTCTGGATTAAGACACAGTGTCCCATGGGGTGGAAGCACTGAGTCGCTACAATATGATTATTAGGCAAGAAACACATTTATGTCATTTGAGATTAACATGTGAATTAAAGCACAATTGGGAACATTTTTATTGTAGAGACTTGCTATGTTTATTTTTTTCTTTGCTGTGCTTTACTCAGTGTTGAATTGTGCATAATTAGTGTCTCACTTTTTCATATCTGTCCTCTGTAGCTGTTTTTAGAGGCAAATGGTTATGATCTCATTTAGCTTTAGTTCTGGATCTGCAGTGCTAACTGACTTTATTGTAGATAATGAAGGAAGTGGGTGTGTAGTTTGAGTTCATTCTTTATCTGGCCAAGGCCAGTTTAGGAGTTGGAGCAGATAGTGGGTTGACCCTGGCTGGATGCCAGACACCCACCAAAGTCACTCTCACTCTCCTCCACTAATGGACAGGAGAGAGAAAATACAGCAAGATGGTCATCAGTTGAGGTAAGGACTGGGAGAGATCACCAAATACTGTCACGGGCAAAGCAGGTTCCAACTGGGGATATTAATAGAATTTATTACTGACAAAATCAGAGCAGGATGAGAAGTGAAAACAGGCTATAAAAACGCCTTCCCCTCACCCCTACTTCCTTCCCAGCTCTACCTCCTCCCACCTCAACAGCACAAGGAAACAGTGAATGGTGGTTACAGTCAGTTTATCACAGGTTGTTTCTGCTGCTGCACAGCGAGAGGGGTCCTTCCTATGCTCCAGCTTGGGGTCCCTCTTATGGGAGAGGGTTTTCCACGAACTTCTCCAGTGTGAGTCCATCTCATGGGCAACAATTCTTCACAGACTGCTGTAATGTGTGTCCCTCTTCCATGGGGTGCAGTCCTTCAGGCACAGGCTGCTCCAACATGGGTCCCCCAAAGGGTCACAAGTCCTACCAGGAAACCACCTCCAGCGTGGGCTCCTCTCTCCATTGGTTCACAGGTTCTGCCAGATCCCTGCTCCAGCAGAGGTTTCTCATGGCTTCACAGCCCTCTTTTGGGCATCCACCTGCTCTGGTGTGGGGTTCTCCATGGGCTGCAGTTGGATTTCTGCACCCCATTGACCTCCCTGAGTTTCAGGGGCACAGCTGCCTCACCAGGGTCTTCACTGTGGGCTGCAGGGGAATCTCTGCTCTGACACCTGGAGCATCTTCTGCCCCTCCTTCCCCGCTGACCTTGGTGTCTGGAGAGCAGTTCCTCTCACATATTCCCACTACTCTTTGTATTTCTGGCCACAAATACATCTGAGCAATAACTGTTTTTTCCTTCTTAAATATGTTATCAGAGGCATTACCACCACCACTGATTGGCCCAGCCAGAGGTGGATCCATCTTGGAGCCAGATGGCATTGGCTCTGCTGGATATGGGAGAAGCTTCTGGCAGCTTCTCACAGAAACCACCTTGTAGCACCTTCATTATCAAAATTCAGCCACAGAAAACTAATACAGACTTCTGGAGACCACTTCAATAATTGTTTCCAGTCTTTTATTATACAAATGGCCTGTTTTTCACTGATTCCCAAATTAATGTCCAGAAGAGCAGCATTAATTTATTCATTTGAAGAGATCAACTGTTTTTCTTCTGATACCCTGACTCCAGTTTTGTGTATTATGGACAAACAATATTAAAGTACAGTCATTCTTCTGGGAACTGCACTGGCCAAAATAACTTAAAATAATTCCAGTTGCTCTTCCATGCAGCTAATCACAACCACCCTGCTGTGGTCGGAGCTGCAGAGGGAAGAAGTCCGAGATGTGTTTGTCAGGACATGGATTGAGACTGTTGTTACTGGAAGTAGCCTTGAAAGGTTAATGGTGAAGATATTATGGATATTCTAGTCTTTTTGCCTTGGAGGAGTCCACCTGTAGTTAAGGAGTTTAAAGAGGACTAGTGTAAATAGAAAGGTAGAACTTAAATCCTTGTGAACAGATAAACTGAAGGATAGATGTTCACGGGAAGCAATAAACAAAAATTCACTGTATGAAGTGAATAAACAGTTTGAAGACTAATTAGGTAAATAAAGCTTTTTTTAATTCCCACAACGGAAATTCTTTTTTGCTAATGCTTACAGAAATAGCCTTGTGCTTGGATATCATCTCTAATGTAAAACTACCTGGAAGGTGGCTTAGGAAAATTACTTTATTCAGTTAAGCTCCTCAGCCCTTGGATTGGGAGAACACTGAAGACCTTTGCTGTCAGATTGGATAGAAGTCTGAGGCTGCCCCATTGTTTGCTTCCCTTCTTATTCATATCTGTTATTTGTTAAATGTCAGCAGGATGTGAGCAGTTCTTTTACTAACAGAGGTGACTTACTTTACAGCTACAGTCTGGCTGTGTGCCAGGTCTTTTGGGTGGCATCAAGAGACAGTTAATTTTGATTTTTATCTTGCTATACAGCAAAATCAGTATAGAACTTGGGGCAATGTATGGTCAACTGCTGTGTCTTTTTCCCACAGAGATTCACAAAAACCTCCCTCTGCCAGTGTGAGGCAGAGGAGAGAAAAGAGTGAAAGTTAGTGCATAGTTTCACAATCCTCTTGGACCAGCTATTCCAGCCTCCAAGGGTGGTCCTTTCAGCACAGCTTTGTTTAGTCCTTACCATGTATGAGTAGGCAACGTGTCCTCACTGCAGCCACTGCTCCAGGGCTGCCTTTGGGGCTCTGGGCAAGGGTTTGTTTCACTTGGCAGGATGATTGCTGAACTCAGAGCCACATTATAAGACCTCTTCCCTAGCAGGTGTTTACCGCTGAGGATTCCCTAGTTCAGGAGATAAGAGTTTGTGGATATGTTCTTTGGCACGTGGCTTTTGCAGGGACAGTTTTGCCTGCTGCCTTTGACAGCAATGTATCAGGGCTCTGAGCTTCCCTAAAGGTTCCCTGTGGATCATTTTCTGTCTTGTAAGATGTATTTTCTAAAATGGCAGCACTGGAGCTGTTCAAACTGAGAGTGTTCTTTTGTGTGTCCCAGCCGGTTTACATTTCTGAGGTGGAGAAATGGCAATTTTTCCACAGCCCGGACAGTTACGTATCCAGGGGTAGTTCTCCGAAGCAAAATGCTTTTTTCTGTGAATTAAACTATTTGAAACAGAAAGCCTTAGAAATTTTGAGCATTCTTTCAGTTGCCTTTAGAGGCAAAAAGAGGAAATGAAGAAGTGGGGTGATAGGAAGATGTGCACAAAAGAAATGGAAACTATTATTTTTGGTAGAGTTTTTGGGGAGTCATGTCATGATGTAATTTTTGCTAGAGAAAAATTCTCTGGAGAGTTTACAGTTTCAGTCTGAGACAATTTCAGTGAAGCTGGTGGAGCGTTCTGATTTTTTTAATAATATTGGTAGTATTCTGATTTTTTTTAATAATGGTAGTAGTAACAGCCAAAATTCATGTTTGTGTGAAGCAGCTTTACAGGCAAAGAAACAAATTCGGCTCTGTTGCAAATTGTGTGACAGCGTGGTAGGACCAAAATGGCAATTGAGAGATGTGGGTTGCCTTTGAGCAAGTAAATCTGTTCCTAATTCAGAAAAGCATAGAAACCTATAATTAAGTGTAGTCATCTGAATAGTCCTGTTGGGCATGGACTTTGATTATTAGAGTATTACAGCTGGATTTTTGATTGAGCAGTTCTATTATTTGTATGTTTCAATTTTATTCTCTGTGAAATGGGGATGAGAAAATAAAAAAGCAGTGTAAGTGCTGATAGTGTGAATTAGAGGAGATGTAGATATCAGACTGATCATTGCAATTTTTCAAGCAGTCTGATTCTTAAGATCCCTATCATTGTGACATTTTAATTATTTACCTTTTATTTATTTGTACACACAAGAGTGCAGGTAAAATGTCTTTGTAGGCAGATTGGTTGTTCTAGCATGAAAGGATAAAGGAGGATGAACTGAGATTCTTTATTAGAGTGCTCTTGGGGAATGGGGCACCCAGGATCCTTGTGTCTGACCCTCACCTCCAACCAGGAGTCCAAAGAATTCAAGAAAACTTGTTGTTCTGGGGGTGGATGGGAAATCTATGTCAAAGAAATGTATTGAAAATATTAATTGCTCACCTAATGCGTTACAGTGACATTGTACAAACATTGAATGAAAGACATCTGTAAGTAGTGTCTTACAGACATGAAAAAATGAACGGGTTCGGAATCCTAGAACAGGATTATAGTGTAAATTTTAGTACATTAAGAAACACTGAGTTATGGTTCCCTGAATGGAGCTCAGTTGTGTTCTCTGTTTCAGAGAGCAGGAAAGCAGGACTTGTTTTGACCCTGACCTGGCAGGATCTTGAGTTCAGTTGGCAGAGAAAAGCTGTCATGATAAATAAGGCAAGAGGAGGTGCTTAACTGGTTGTCCTGTCTCTAGGTAGACTGAACTTGTTTTTAGCCTATCTGTTAAATTATGTGATTACCTTAACCAGTCTAACTTTTGTTCTATGTTCAGTTCTCATTGGGGAAGTAAATTTTACTCCTTTTACAAGCTGTCAGCTATGCCTATTTCATTTTAATTCCTCTTTGAGCTAACAGAGACCTAAAGCCTTTAGTTATAAAAGTTTCCCCCCCTGAAGTTTATTAAGACTTTGCTGTTTCCTTTCCTAGTAGTATTTTTCAACTTAGCCTTTAAATTAGGAATGATCTTTTTACTATTTATACTATGTTTAGCACTTGGTAAAAGAAGCCACCAAGTACTGTTAAAAGTCAAAGGTATATAGTCCTTTCTTCCTTGACCATTTCTTGACTTGTATTAAACAACCAGTGGATTTGTAAGAGGAACATCTGGCCCAGAGCTCCTGCAGCACAGAGTTCAGTCATGCTCCTTATTCCCACTTTGTACTAGTGACTGCTGAGTTCTTTTCTGTGCAGTCATGGCTCCAGCAGAAAAGGTGAAAGAAGAGCAAGTATCTTAAAGTACAGAGAAAGGCAGTGTTTTTGTGAGAGAGAGAGTGAACCTTGTTGAGTTCCTAAAACAAAAGGACTGTCCTGCTTTAGGCCAAATACAGATCAAAGCTGCAGTCCTAAGGCAGGCAGAGGTGCCTGCCAGAAGACTCTCTTGAGCTTCCAGATGAAGTACAACCCTCACTGTTGCTCTTTTCTTTCACTGTTTTATGAATCCTGACTTTTTTTCTAATTCCTCACTTAGAGAGTAGAAGTGTTTCCAGATTGCATTCTAGGAGTCTGAGTCATAGAAGTCAGGTTTTGCAGTGCCAAACTGAAAGAGGTTTGGTTGCTGGCTGTGCTTTGCTATGCTTTAAGATCGGTGGATAAGGGCAACTGTGTAAGTTGATCTTGTCATCAGGAATGTGTACATAACCCTTTATGTCGGGAATGCTGGCTCTGCCTCTGTTAGGACAGTCTTCAGGATACATGTGTTATGCCCTGGCAACATGTTTGAGGCAGCTCAGCACTGGGCTGTGCTCAGTAAATTCACAGGCCAGGTGAGTAGGCTGCTCCTTTGTTCATCCATGCGTGAACATCATCTCACCCGAATCTCAGTGACTTGTGTGCTACAGTTGAGGTTTTAATCCACTTCTGAGTGTTAAGCTCAGTTGTGCCAACATAATGTGCAAGGTGTGTGAGCTGCAGAGCTCAGGAAAGAGCCAGCAGGTAAATGAGAGGGAGCAGATAACGGCTCAGGGAGGAAGCATGTGATTACTCTTCCCGGGGTGGGTGGTGGGAGGTCTGCAGTGAGTAGGAGAGATAAACTTTAATTTTGGAGTTCAGGCGTTTGTCCTTCTTTACATGAGATAATGAGACGAGTCATGGCTTTCTGTGGGATTTCTCCCGCTATGTTTATAGCAAATACTGAGTATCAGCAGTATCTTTTTACAGAGCAGAAATCTTACAGTAGCAGAAAAATTGGGAAGGCACAACAAGGTGGCTGGAAATCTTAGTTCTGCCTTCAGCTGTCATAGAAGACAGTAGCTGTAGTAACTTTTCCATGCCTGGTGGTATTTGAATATTCCATCTTGCTGGGATGTTTGGGGCAGAGCTTTGGGCACCTCCAGAGGCTTGTCTGTGCCCCACTCCTCCTCATGCTTTGGGACAGTTCTTTTTAGAACACTCTTTCCCTGAGGCGATGCCAGCCAGGGCAGAAGGGGCTGGATTGTTCCCTGTGGTGCTGTGAGACCTGGCCAGAGCCAGCAGCTCCCCTCAGAGGTGTTTTGCACCCCCCAACACTGCACAGATTTATCTTTGTGGAAACTCTTGCAAGCTCCTTGAACTTGTGACCTTTTATTTTATTTTTTAAAGGTCAAAGTGAGGTATTTTGCTAGGGCTGTGTCATGCCGTGTAGGCCTGGGCAGGGGTGGGTGAACTTGATGTTTTACCCTGTGTTGCTGTGAGCTTGTGTCCATCAGCAGGTCTTGATCTCCTTTTGGGATCTTGAGTGCTTGTCCTGATTTCCCCCCTTCCTTCCCAGACCTCTGTAGAAGATGGAAATGAGAGGGAAATAAAGCTGGAAGTTTAGGGGCAAGGGCTGAGTGTGTAAGTGATGATGATACAGTGGGGATTAACGGGCTTCTCTGGGAGCCAGGGATTGACACTTGTTGGGCAAGTGGGTGGAAGCAGCTGGATGAGCTGAGCTGTGACAGGCAGGGCATGGAAGTGGCCTTGGGTGGCCATGTGGAGGGGAGAGGAGAGAAGCTGTGGTGAGGAGCTGGAGGCCAAGAAGGAAGCAGGTGATGGCCAGGCAGGGAAACTGTGAGAAGGATTATAAAAGGACTCTGACTTTTGAGCGTAGTGAGGTGCAGGGATGAAGAGCAAGGTAGGGGGAGCTGTGGACAGCAGCTGGGAGAAACAGCCTGGAGAGAGAGGCATGGTTCTGTGGACTGGATGGGATGGGAAACACAAGGACTGTAGTTTTGGTCTAGGGGAGTAGGGCTGGGTAAGGGTTTGCTTATGGTAGAGGCAGCAGTAGGGCAGCATAATAGGGGAAAAGCACAGAAAGTTCAGATTTGGTATTGCTTTGAAGTACCCGTGATTTGTGCTAATATTTAATAAATTTTTTTGGAGGACATAACTTGGATAATGTAGAGTTTTTTTATTAGCGATTTAGAACCTTAATTTTGCTGTGCTTTGGTTGTTCACCTGTAAAGTTGAGGTACTAATGCCCTTTCCTCTAACAATCATGGTGTGAAGAATTCATTAATATTTGTAGAGGGCTTGAATACTGTGCTGGAATAATTAACTTGGTCATGGTGTGTTCTGCCTTCAGAGAAGGATTTGAATATGGTAGAGCTGCTGTTCAAGGTGAGTCTCGAACAGTAAAAATAAAGCAAAATTTAAGATCCTGTTTGTTAAATAGTTTTGTTCTTTCCTTTGTGCACTGATTGTGAGACAGGAGCCCTCTGGAAAGAGGTGTGTGATCCTGTAATTAAGAAAGGTTTTGGAATATGTGTCCCCAGAGGGTTGAGCAAGGTTTGCTTGTGATACTTTAATTCTAACATCTGCCTAACTTATAAATAATATATATATATTTTAATATAGATAATGTTCTTATGTGTTTTGTATACACAATGTGTGCAATGTAATTTTTTTTTGCAATGAAAAAGTCTGTGTCTTTTTTTCTTGGCAAAACCGACTGTTTTCAGAACAGAAAAATTATCTGAAATAAATACAATGAACTAGGAGGGGATGGGTGAGATGAATTATCTTCAATGAAGAAAATTAAAGATCACCTGAGACATAATTATTGAACAATGCTTTGAGCCTTTGAAGATACATAAAATGCTGTTAACTTTGTCAGTTCCCAGAGGTAGTTTTTAAAATACTCATATATACCCATCGTGTCTTGGCTGTTTCTTGTTTAATATTTGAATTATTATGTCTAGGACTAAAATTTATCCAGCATATTGATGTGAAGGTATAACTCATAAATCATTCTGGAGTTTCTTGCTCCATATTCTGTTGTTTAAAACACCCCTACCCCCCTCTTCCAAGTATGCCAAAATAGAAGCCTAGTCACATTAAACAACAGTGACCAATTTCTACTTTCCTTTTTTTTTCCCCCATCCTGAATGCTGTCATGCTGCCTTCTGTTATTTGACATTTTTTGTATTTCCCATCATGTCTGTAATGATTAGGAAAGAATTCTGAGCACACATTGCCTCTGTCCTTGACAGTTATTTTTGCTTTCCTGGGAGACAATAATTGTGCTACTTGTCTGTCTTCATTTGCCATGAATATAAGTACAGAGGGGAAGTGGGATAAGCATTTCAGTACTTCTGTATTGTGCTAAAAGCCTTGAAAGCTTCTGGCAACCTGTTGACAAAGTCCTGACATGAAGATAAGCAGAAAGGAAACAAAAGTTCTCTGCTGTTTAGTGGGCTGAGTGGGGGATGAAGAGTTTTGTGATACTGCTAATAAGTGTTGTGTTCCACACCCTGTGAGCATCTAAATCCTTCTAATGAATGTAATTCAGCCAAGATAAAAGCCAGAATAACAGTCTGAGCTTCTTGATCTCCACTAAAACAGGAATACAACAAAAAATGCCTTTCTCCTGCAAAGATTTTGGCAAACAGATACTCTTAAGTCATATGATACTGCAAGTTAATTGGGTTTTATTAACTCCTCGTTTAGTAAACAGGTATTAAACTGGAGTAAGAATATTGTAAGAGCATCCTGTCAGGCAGGCCGATGTGCTGGTCAGAGCCCTGGGAGACTGAGTTGAAGTAGAATTGGTACCTGCATTGTGCTACCTTGAGGCAAATCCGTATGAGCATCCCTGGATAGAGAATCCTCCCCAAGCTCAAGGCAAGTCCCTGCACCTGATGCTGCAAGTCTGGACCCCTGGGCAGATGCTGCGTTAAAAGAGAGCAGAATTGGAGCATTAGTGGGGACTGCAGTCAAAACTGCTTGAAATGCAGAGGAGGGAAAAACAATCCTCAAGAATTGGGCTCTCTCTGTAGGCAATGAATCGAAGTTGCCTATTAGGGTGTATTTTGACCCCAAGAATGACCTGTTTATTTTTAAACTAATTTTAGCAGAAATTTGTTAATGTCCATTTGGGAAGAATATTTACACTCAACCACCTTGATGAAATTATTTTTAAACAGGGCTACATCTTTTGCCTAAGAGGAAGTGGTGTTATTTGAAATTACTATCACATGAATTTAAACACATACAGTGAATTTTTTTCCCCCCTTAAGATTTTGTGCCTTTAAAAAGTACACAAAGGCAGGTGTAACCAGACCTAATGCAAGAGCCAGGCATGAACCATTTCCTGTGGTGAAAACCCCTGCTGTCTTGAACTATCTATCAAGAATAAAAATTAGATGCTACTTGAGACCTCAGTTTGCTTCTTCTGTGCCAAATTCTAGATTGGTCCTGCCACCTGTGGTGTGGGTGTATAAATGACAAAAGGGGATGTTTTTTCCTCTTATTTTTCATTTTCACCACAGAAATGGTATGAAGTATTCATGTCATACTCTGCTGGTTTATGCTATGGNAACTAAGCTTTACAACACGAATTTATCTGCTTTAGAAGTGCCTGTTCCCACTGATGCCAAATGGAAAACTCACAGCTTCAGAGGGAGGAGTCAGCCGTGTGTGCAAGGGGAAGACAGACTCTCTAAAATAATCCCTGCAGCTGTAGAGATCCTAAACTATTTTTCCCATTTATAGCACAGCAACAAACTGCTGTAACTTTGTAAGAAATGTTACCACATAAATGGTATGAAGTATTCATGTCATACTGTGCTGGTTTATGACATGGTCATTTGACTGCCTTGCCTTTTGTGGCCTGTTGAATGACACCAAGTGCAGAACATCAGATTTTTATATTAATAGAATGGACAGAAAAATTGGTTTAGGCTCCTGGTGTCCACTATAACATTGAATGAAATCCTTAGTTATGTAGCTTGCACACCTGATAAAACAGCAAAGTTGATTCTGTAGTTCTGAAAACAGGCAACTGTGAATCACTGTTTTCAAGCAATAGGTACTGTAGCTCAGAACTAATTTTTCTTCCTAAAAATCTCTCATTACAGTCTTTGTTGTCCCATATCTTCCCTCCTTTGTGGTAACATTTCTTACAAAGTTACAGCAGTTTGTTGCTGTGCTATAAATGGGAAAAATAGTTTAGGATCTCTACAGCTGCAGGGATTATTTTAGAGAGTCTGTCTTCCCCTTGCACACACGGCTGACTCCTCCCTCTGAAGCTGTGAGTTTTCCATTTGGCATCAGTGGGAACAGGCACTTCTAAAGCAGATAAATTCGTGTTGTAAAGCTTAGTTCTGTGCTGTGTAGCCCCATTATTTAATGTTTTTCTTCTTTTATTTTTAAATCTTTTGTAAACTGGAACATAGCAAAGATATTCTGAGAGCAAAACACGTATAAAACTGAGTCTTGGAGTTTAAATCCTCATTACTTCTATGATGAAAGACTGTCTACAGATGGCATTCAGATCTACCTCTGCTTCTCTCTCTCCACTTTGGCTCATTGTGAATAATAATGTTGTA
>VYZS01032100.1:0-17828 GCA_013400695.1 Neodrepanis coruscans | reverse complement strand
GACAGCGGGAGGTGTCCCTGCCTCTCGCTGCAGTTTCACAGCTGATTTAGCTAAAAATACTCCTTTGTCTTGGACTTTCCAACTTCCTGCACAGTTTCTCTGTAGACAAAAGTGGGGGGTCGCTGCCAAAATCGGATCCTCAAGGAACTCGGGAACTCGGAAAATCAACCCGTGAGCACGTGACAGCTGCAAACATCTGGAATCCATCTCTCCCCAGCACAACCCAGCTCCGTGTGGGACTCGAATATCAGCCCCAAGCTGCCTCTCTGCAGCTTTCTCAAAACTGCAACAACTCCTGGGGAAAAAAAAAAAAAAAAAAGTGTTTGGCAGATAATTAGAATTTCAGGGAGAAAAAAAAAATTGGGAAAAAAAAAAGAATTAACATTGTCAAAACAAGCAGGGAACAAAAGGGATTTTAAAAGCTTTCATGATATTTCTTTCAAGTTAAGGAAAGCCTTTTCCTCCCTTTGAGGAAGAAGGGAGCTGTGAAGTGTTTCTTATCTGTGGATGTGAGTTAATCTGTGGATATATTGATATTCAGTACAGGGGACACCCCTTTTTCTGGCAGAAACACCAACCTGTGCTTGAAACATCAGTGTCAGATGAATACATGGGTTTAATTCAGCGTTCTGGAGAACAGAGCTCCTGCTCCCATGTCACTCCCAGGGCATTCCCTGCACAGATCAGTCCTAAAAAGCCCTTTGATATTTTTATTGCACATTCCCTCCTGTTGCACTATCCCAGCTCCTAAAATGTATTTCTGGGATGAGACCTCTGTGGTGACAAAGAGCAGAATGACACAATTATTGGGGGGAAATCTTTCTCTCTCATTAGCCAAGCCATAATTTTATTGGAGTTTTATTTCTATTATTAAGTTTCTATTTATGTATTACAGAAAACAATCATTATTAATGATGCTAGTTCATTATAATGACAATAAACTTATTAATAACACATGGATAATGATGAATTTATACAGAGGATCAACTCAGAAGCAACAGGAGACTTCTCTGTGTTCAGCAGGAGAATCCCAGGGCACAGCTCCAGGTGCTCCCCTTTCTGCAGGAGGATTTTGGAGCAAGGGCTTCCTCTTCCCTAAAACTTTGGAGTCCTGCTTTATTCCCAGGCCCATCTCCCAGCTGAATCAGTCTGGATGAAATATTCCAGGAGCAGCAGGAGGAGGAAAGCACAGGAAGAGCCTCCTGAGGGAGGCCTGGGAAAAGGGAGGAGGAAAAACACCTGCACAGGGGCTGCATCCCAATTAATATTCCAGCATTTTCCACAGAGCTGGGGCCCTGCTTTGGATTCAGCTGGAGCATCCCAAGCTCCCCCAGCAGGTTTTTGGTGCCCCCTCCCCTGGCACAGAGCTCCTCCTTGTCAAATCACTCTCATGTTCATTAAAAGAAGGGGTTTCATGAAGGGAATTAAGAGGAGGGTCCATGTGGAGTCCTGTGCCACTGCAGGGACAGGACAGCTGGGAAGGACATGGAGCTCCCAGGGTTTGCAGGGGATGAGCAGCTTCCAAATTCCTTGTCAAACCAGATTCCCACAAGGCCAAGGGGTTTCCAATCACCCATTCCATGCTCTGCACCCTCATTTCACTGACCCCCCCTTGGGTGGGAGGCTGGAGCTGCTGGATTTTTGTGCCATTCCCCGTTCCAGCTTCCATCCTGCCCTTGTGTTTTCCTCCCAGTCCTCCCTCATTCCAAGCCTGTGGCAGGAAAGGGAAGCACCTGCTGCAAATTGAATCAGTTCATCAAAGCCTTTGGAGTATTTTATTAGTAATTAATTCAAGATGAGTCAATGTAATTCAAGGTTTTATCCCATGGAATGTAATAATCAAATGGAGATGGTAAATATCAGTATTCCTACACCCCTGCTCTTTGTGTTTCTATATTTAATATCTATTTTCCACTGCATTGGCTCATTATTATTCTTTATGTGCTGTTTTTGAGGTAAATGAGCAGATTATTTTCTCTTGCAGAAATCAATCTCTAACCTCCTGTGCTGTAAAATCCGTGTTTTCTCCATTAAATTTTGAGATGGAGGTGAGTTTATTCTCCTCTCAGCACAGAGCACTCTCACCTTGATGGTGCCTTCATGTGCTCCAGGCTGGGAATGTGAGGATGGGGAAAGAAACGGGGGGAAAAGAAGGGAAAATAAAAAAGGGAGAGGAAAAGGGAAGAAAAAGGATAAAGGGGGGAGTTAAATAAAGGGAAAAAGAGAGGGGAATGAATGAGGGGGAAAGGAATAAAGGGGGACTAAAAGGGAAAAAGGACAAAAAAAGAAAAAAGGGAAAAAATGAAAAAAGAGGGAAAAGGGGAAAGAAGGGAAAAGGGGGAGAAAGGGGGAAAAAAGGAAGGGAAGGAAAAGGGGGAAGGGGAGAAAGGTCAGAACAGGGGGGAAGGGAGAAAAGAGGGAGAAAGAAAAGGGGGAGAAAGAAACGGGGGAGAAAGAAAAAAAGGAGGGAGAAAGAAAAAAGGGGGGAGAATGAAAAAAAGGGGGAGAAAGAAAAGGAGGAGAAAGAAAAGGGGGAGAAAGAAAAAAAGGAGGGAGAAAGAAAAAAAGGGGGGAGAATGAAAAAAGGGGGGTGAAAGAAAAAAGGGGGGTGAAAGAAAAGGGGGAGAGAAAGAAAAGGGAGGAAAAAAAAAAACCTGAAAACAAAGAGACAAGCCAAGGAAATGAGGAGGTTCTGCATCTGATCCCGATGGCAAATCACCTGAGAGAATGTTCCGACACCCCCTGGTGCATCCCCAGCCCGGGCTGAGCTGCCCATCCACCTGACACTCCAATTTCACACCCCACCAGTTTCCAAGGGAACAAATCCAAGGGCGTTCTGGAGTCCCAACCTGCCGGTGCATTTGCTGCTCCTCTCCCCCAGCCCAACATCACCGTGATGAACTGCCAGGACACAAGTGACTTTTGTTTGATTTAAAGGACTCTGCAGCTCGTCCCAGCTCCCCCCCTCAAACCTCAGCCAAGCATTGCTGCAAAGCCAATTATCTCCTGCTTTAACCTCCAGCACCTCAGTTCAGAGGTCAGGGCCCAATAAATGAGATTTCTGCTCGATTGTCTAATCACCATTAATCTCATTAGAACGAGCCCCCAGCTCCAGCTGTTCTTCCACAGCTTCTCCCATTCCCCCCCTTCCCTTCCCAGGACTCCTCCAAGCACATTCATGTTCCTTTTGCTGCATTTGGAACTCTCAATTTTTTTATTTTTTTATTTTTTTAAGACAAAACTACATCCCAAATGCTTCCAGTTTCTGAATCTCTCACTGAAGGTCCAACAAAGGTGTATTGGGAATGTTGTTTTGTTTTCAGGCTCATTTCCTACATATTCAAAATCTCTGCTAAACTGCCTTTCCCTTAAATTCCCTTCATTTATCCTTTAAATAATTCATTCTTTAGCCTCTCTCCCCACAGACCCTAAACACAGACATTTTCCACCCTCTCAACACCTTTTCTCTCCATTAACTTTCACTCACATCAGGTTTTTATCTTGTTTGTGCCAATTTTGATTTTAAATATGTTGAAAGTCTCCATTCATGCTCTTTTTTTTAGTTTTTTTTTTTTTTTTAATTTTACCTCCCTTGCTTTTATTCTGGCACAGGTGTTTGGGAACTTCTTCCCCCCCCAAAAAAACCCCAATTGTTCTCCAAAAAAAAAAGGAGTTTTGAGACTCTTGGTTTCCACAGTGTTGATTTAATCAATTGTCTACTGGGATTTGCAGGAGGAAGAGATGCTTCAAAAAAGGGGGGGAAAAAAAAAAGAAACATTTAAAGCAGAAGAAAAGTGGAAGTTTTGAATCCTCAGCTCTGTCATTTTTGTGTCAACTCCTCCCAATCCCAGGCATTATCCACCTGACAGGATGGATGCAGATGGTTCTATATTTAGAGGCTGAGAAATAAGCTTAATAACCAGCTTGGTTTGCCATCAATAGGACAGGAGTGTTCGTGGGATAAATCTCTGCTGCTACACCTGCAACTTCATTTCTTAAAAGATTAAAAAATAAAGAGAAAAAACAATCACCACTCAGACCTTAAATCCTTTCTCCAAAAGCCTCCCCTGCAAGGGTTCAAATTCAAGATATTTGGGGTTTCCCATTAAATCTGAGGAGAAACAGAGAGATTTTCCTTCCCTTGCTTCCCCTTCCCTCTTTTTTTCTTGTTTGAACACTTATATCCGCCCAAAATTTTAAATATATGTTATTTATGCCTTTCTATCCTCCTCCCATCCTGATTTTCCCTTGAATTCCAACCAAATTTGCCAGAGAAATTCCTCCTCATCACCCAGGAAGGGGGAGGGAGCCTTAATTAGGGTCTCAAATTTCAGGATAATGCTGCAAGGGGAGCTTTGGGTCCCAAATAACGTCACATCCTTTAGAGCTGAAACAATTCCAGGGGGTTTTGAGGAACCAGCTGAAGGCCAAGGGCTGCTTCAAGGACAGGACAGCCCCAAGGTCATAAAAAATAAGAATTTGAAGTTCTGGTTGATGTGTCCCCAACTCTGGTTGCTGGTGTTGGGTTTCCCTGGCATCAGGGGCAGTGATAAATTTATTTAAATGGGAAAAAATTCTGTTAAAACCCTCCTCTATTCTTATTTCAGTGAGGATTATTTGGGGCCTTTTCTGAAGTGGATGCTCCAGAAGGGATGAGAGGCTTCCACACAATTCTTCTGTCCCCTGCAAGTTTTGGATTCAGCAAAACCTGATCAAACACCCCTCTGCTTTTCCTGTCAAATCCCTTCGGAAAAACAAACCAAAAAAAAAGACAAAACCAATAACAACAAAAAAAAACCCCTCTGTTTGCTGGGATGAATCTTTTCCTCTTTTCCCCCCATCTCCAAACCACAGGTCAGTTCATACCCAGGTTTTTTTCTTTCCTCAGTGACCCATAAACTGCATTTTGCAGAGTTTTCTGCTTTAACCTTTTCCATCAGGGGCCTCATAAAGGGCCCAAGGTGCAGGGGTGGGATAAGACCTTTCCTAGAAGGAACTGGGCTTTTTTTCCACTTTTCTCCCTGGCTTTTAAAGAGCATTCTGCTCATGTTTGCAGCTATTTAGAGCAAAATACTCCCTGAGCCCTAAGAACAGGTTATGGGCTTGTAACGCTGAAATAAAAAGCAGAATGATTTCATCATTTAATCCTGGCTTTTGGACTTGGGCTCAGCCAGGCAGCAAAAAGGTCCCTGGGTTGTGCTGAGCTGCAAAATCACAAGGTGCCTGAGGCAGGGCTGGAGGACACGGCCCTGCAGGAGGAAAAAGGCCACTGAAATAAAGGATTCTGCACCTGCAGAAGCTTTTGGAGAAGGGAAGAGGTGACAGTCCCTCTTCCAGACCCGGGCTTAGGTCCCCTCCAAGCCTTTGGGACAAGGCAGTCCAAAGACGGCTTCAAAACTTCTCCAGAAACAAAATTTACCCCCATCCCTCCCTCAAAACTACTCCAAATTTACCCCTATCTCTCCTTCAAAACTACTCCCAACCCCAAGGTTACCCCCATTCCTTCCCCAAAACTACCCCAAAACCCAAGTTTATCCCCATATTTCCCTCAAAGCTACTCCAAAATCCACATTTACCTCCATTCCTCCCCCAAAACTACTCCAAATCCCAAGTTTAACCCCATCCTTCCCCCCAAACTACTCCAAAAACCAAGTTTACCCCCATCCCTCCCCCAAAATTATTCCAAACCCCAAGTTTACCCCCATCCTTCCCTCAAAACTACTCCAAAATCCAGGTTTACCCCCATCCCTCCCCCAAAACTATTCCAAACCCCAAGTTTATCCCCATCCCTCCCTCAAAACAACTCCAAAACCCAAATGTCCCCCCATCCCTCCCTTAAAAACAGGAGACAAACATTTGGAGATGATGATGATGAAGCATTTTATGTTCGAGATGGAATTTGGGCTTCAGCAGCACAGCCTGGAAAGTGGATTTTAAAGAACATCAGCCCCCCCAAAAGCCACCGAGGGTCCAAAGAAAGGCCTTTTGGAAGGGGACAATGGCACGGGATGGCTCCAAAATTGGCTTTTTAAAGATCAATGCTGATAAAGCCCCACTTAAGAGAAGTATTTAAGCCAAGTACTTGGCTTAAGGGTCTTTTTTGTCACGAGCATCGCGGGCCTGTTGGGATGGAAATGGTGGTTTTAATGTTATCCCTATGCCTGACACTCCAATCCATCATGATGAAAGCCTCGAAATTTTGATTTTTTCTTCTCTCCAAGCAAAAGGGGTTCAGCCCTTCCGCCAAAATTCCTCATGGAAAACCTGAGGCTTGGAGGATTCCAGCCCAAACCTTCAAAAATCAGGTTTGGGAGTGTCCCGTGCCACCCCCATGGGATTTAAAAAAAAAAAAAAAAAGAAAAGGGATTTTCTAGCATTTAATGGAATTGATTGGTCTCAGCATTCCCAGAGTGCCCTCGGCGTGTTCTGACCTGGATATTGGTCTTAAATCTACTCCAGCCTGAACTGGGGAGACCAGTAAAACCCCTTCTGAGCACGGTGTCAACCTTCACCTCTCCCGGGTAACACCTGCACACAAAGAAATTACCCCCCAAATGACTTCCCTCCATCTCAGTAAAAGCACATTAGGAAAAACTTCCATTTCTAGGGGAAAAAAAAAAAGGAAAAAAATAAGACTTGACAGCTGTGTTGAAATTACCTCTGGTAATTTGAACTGAGTGGAAGCTTTTATATTCGATTGCACCAAAAAAATGTAAAGCATGTCACTTATTAAAGCTTTTATGTCTGACATTCAGCCGGGTACCTGACGACATCATCCCGGCAATCGGCAGATCAGGCAGATAATGCGCTGCGAAATGGGAGAATTAGGGATGGTGGGAAGTCATTACATTGGAAATTAAATGGGCTCTCTTGTTCTTCAGGGTAATCTTCAAAAAAAAAAAAAAGAAAAGAAAGTGGCTCCGCAAAAAAGCATCTCCCTGTTCGCTGCCTGAGCTTTCCTGCTCTTGCTTTAAGAGCAATAATGAGTTGAGTCGAGAGGGGAGGGGGGAAAACCTGGAGGCTCCCCCCAAAAATAAAGCATCAATTCCTCCTCTGTGTCTTAGTCTGAGCTTTTCTAAACCCCATTCCAAAGGCTAAAAAAAAAAAAAGTGGTTGGAAGCTCTGGCAAGCCGAGCTCTTTTTTTCTACCCAAGGATTTCCAGCAAGAAACATCCAAGAGTAAATCCCAAATCTGGCCTTGAAGGGGCAACTGCAGGGAGGGCTGAAGATCTCGGCCCAGTCTATTAAAATCCACCTAAAAAATAAAAAATAAAAATAGCTGAAGGGAAAAAACCTGCCTGTGAAGGGTTTAGGCCAAATTAAACAGGCTGGGAATGCTGGAAGGAGGGTTGCCATGGTTTCCTGCTCCAGCAGGATGCTGTGCCATCCATGTTTCCTGGGATCTGGGAATTCCAGTTACAAAAAGGAGACTGGGATAACAAGGAGAGCTGCTCCTCATCCCATGGCTCAGCATTTCCCTGGGATCTGGGAATTCCAGTCACAAAAAGGGGGATGGATAACAAGGAATGCTGGCTCCTCATCCCATGGCTCAGCTCTTCCCTAAAGTGGGAATATTTGGGTGTTTCCTGTGCCAAATCCCAGGGCAGCTCTCCAAGGATCCCAAATCCTGATTGTGCTTCCCCAAGGGAGGTTTAGGTGGATATTTGGGACAATTCCCTCATGGAAAGGACTGTCCAGCCCAGGGCAGTGGTGTCCCCATCCCTGGGGTGGCCTTGGCAGTGACTCAACCTTGGAAGGCTTTTCCAGCCTCAGGGATGTTGGAATTCCACACTGGATTCTCAGCAGGTCACAATTTTTAACCATTTCCATTCCTTTCAATCTCCTTTTTCTGTGCCAAAGGGCTGGAACACAGTAGATTTTTGGGGATATTTGGAATTCTTTCCAGGGGCAGAGAGCTCCACGTGAGGGTTTGAGGAACACAGACATGGGAGGAGGTCTGGGATCCCACATTTCCCAAAGAAAATGTGAATATTCCTGAGGCCTGACCTTCCTGTGTCAGCTTTTATTCTCCCATTGAATGAGGAGCCTCAGGCAAGTGTTTGCCCTCTTTGCCTCAGTTTTTCAATCCCTGAACCAACAAAGGAGTTACAATCCTTTGACAGTTATGAAAACACATGACATTTATCCTCCTTTTGCATAATTCCTGCTCTTCAAAAACAAAAAAAAAAGGATGCATTGCCTGGAATTTCATGTCAATGTGCTGGAAAATCTCTCCAGAGGCAAAGAGGGGCAGGAAAAAATCCAGGGGGAAGCAAAACCTTGGGGCAGGAGGCTTGGAAAAGCAAATGCAGGAGGACAAAGTGAGGATTTTTATGGCTTTACTGAGGACTTCCCAAGGCTGAGGAGCCACAAACACCTCTGGCTGAATGAGCCCAGGCTGGAGAGGGGCCTTCAAATGTCCTTCCTTTGGTGGTTTATGGAAAAATATCCATGTAGGGAGCATTCCAGAGGTTTCCTGGATGGTGAGGTGGGGGTGTGCCTTCCCAATAAAGCAGGCAGGTAACAAGAGGTAAAACCCAACACATCCCCTATTCCAAAGTGGGATAAATCATCCTTCAGAGGAGGCTGAGGCTCCTCAACAGAAGCACAAGGAGTTCAAGGGGATTATTTTGCACTGGGCAAAGCAAGAAAAATTGTGGAAAGATAAGACAAGGTCAGGTTGGAGCAGCCTGGGACAGTGGGAGGTGTCCCTGCCCAGGGCAGGGGGTGGAATGGGATGAGATTTAAGGCCTTTTCCAACCCAAATTTTTATTTCATTCCGAGCCAAACCTAATTGTTGAGGCTCTCTTATTTGATTAGGTATTCCATGTGTGATTCCCCAGGCAGCGCTGCAAGTCTGGAAGCTCTTCAAGGTTACTCACACTAAAAAACCGACAACTTAACACACACACACACACACACACAAAAAAAAAAACCAACTAAAAATTTAACAAGCCCCAAATCAGCCAGACTTTAATCCCTCCTGAAGCTGCTGCCATCACACACCCAGAGTTCACCCCGGGCGATGTCTGGGACCCCAAAAACCCAGCCAAAGGGAGGGGGGGTGAGAGCTGAGCTGGTTCCTGCAGCATCCCGGCTCCAGAGAGAGCCCAGCACAGCCCGGGGAGGTGCCTGTGCTTTCCCAGGAATGCAGAGAGTGCGGGGGGAATGGGGGCAGAGAGCCCGGCAGCTGGATCCGATCCATCGGCAGCTCCGGGGCTGGGAGGGAGGAGGTGGGAGCAGCACCGGTCTGCTCCGATTTCGGGACCGTTTCAATGCTGGGGGTTTTAAATCTCTCCATCTCTGAGCTCTCTTCTCTTTGTAGCTGATGGAGCTGAGCTCTAACAGCCCCAAGTGTAGGGAAAACATTCCATCTGCTCCCCAACCCCAGCAATTACCGGCGTGTTTTTAAGTGCGGTTTTATTAAGGACAGGTTAAACCATCCCCGTGCTGCCAGTTCCTGTTCCTTTTGCATCCCAAAGAGCCCCCACCCCTGAAGGGACTTCTCTGCATGAAAATAAAACTCCCTCCCCTGCAGGCCTGTCTGCATCCTATGGAAATCCAAGGGCAGCCCCTCCAGGGCTGTCAGTGCCAGGCATTAATGAGCCGCTGGAACGGCTTCTCCTCTCATTTGCTTTGGCACTGCAGATGCTCCAGAGTCTCCCAGTGTGTTGTTTTCTTTTTTTTCCCCGAGGTTTGGAAAATGTAAAGTATGCCCGCGAGAAATTCCAAAGCCCTGAGTCGTCCCTGTGCCATCCAGGGGGGGGATAAAGAGCTCCCGGTGTTGGTTAAACTTCCCAGGGGTTGAGAACTGGCTGTGTCTGCACAAGAGGTGTTTGCTAATAAAGGGTGAAAATGAGGAGTTTATGCAAAATAAGTGCTCGTGTGCAGGTCAGGCGCTTCCCTGGCTCTGGAGAGAAGCTGCTTTTATTATAATAAAGGGAGAAATTTGTCCAAATCCGTGCGAAATGGAAGTGAAAATTTGGGTTTTTTTTTAATTAAGGGTGTTTGACTGGATTTCAAACCTGTGGTTGGACAGCACCAGGGAGTTGGGGGGAGCATTGAGGAGAGAATTGGGTTGGAAGGGACCTCAAAGATCAGCTCATTCCAACTCCCTGCCCAGCTTTTCCTACTGGAAACTCCCCTCTGTCTCAGTGTGGAGGTAACGGGGTGGGCAACCCCCTCTGGGTCATGATAATTAACAGGGGATTAATTACAGCAGTGCCTTGGCTTTGAGTCTTTCCTGTGATTCCAGTGTGAAACCAGTAAAAGCTCCGTCTTTCTCTTTATTTTTATGCAGCCTTGGAAGAAGCTGGAAGAGCATCGTTTGTGAGGAAAGACGGGAAGGAGCAATTCCCAAATCTCCTCCTGTGACCTGAGCTCCACTTCCAGCAGCTGAGGGACAGGGCAGGAGCTGCTCCTCGGGCATCTCCTCCTTCCACAGGACACGGTCCAGCCGGGAAAACTTGGGATTTGGGCTCCAAAGCATCTGGCTCCCTCTTGTGCTCCCGCCGCTTATGGCAGGAGAAGTCGGATGGGACAAAGTCCGAGGGCTTGGTGTCCCTTTTTCGCAGGGATTGAAGGAATATCAAAGCTACAAATACGACAGAACTTTGTTTTTTCCAGGTTTTAGCCAGTTTTTTGGGGTTTTTTTTTCCTCTAGTACAAAAGCAGGAGCAGTAAGGACAGGGAAAATCCAGCTGAAAACTGGTTTTAATGCTACCCCAGTGGCCGGGGGTGTTTCTCCTTAACTGAGGGACTTTTAGGGGATTTCTTAAAAGGTTGTTAATGGGTGTCAGGAGACAAAGGAAAGCTGTGTCAGGCAGAGCACAAAAAAAGGGATTTGTTTTCCAGCAGATGCTCTACAACTCTAAGGGAACAGTAAATACAACCAGACCAGGTGCTGTCAGTTCTGAATGGGGCAGTTGTACTCAGGGTTTTTTTCTGGTTTGTTTAAAATAATAATAATTAAAATGACTGATGAATTCTTCTATGTTCTCTTAGCCAAGCTGTCTGGTTATCTTCAGGCAGCTGCTGCAGAAATCAGGGCAGGCTCCCATCCTCTCGTTGTAGGTGGACATGGCAAAGTATCCACAGGGGCTTTCTCTGGGCTCTGAGTTCAAAAGAGAGGGATGGAAAAGGTCCTTTCCCTGGGAACTGCAGCAGCTTGAAGGGAGAAGCCCAAAGGATGAGGAAAGGGTTGTTTGGGATGGAATCCAGGTATCCTGGAAACCCCAAGCACACCTCATGTGAGGGAAGGAGCCACTGCAGGGGTTGTGCAATGGAAAAGGCACTTCCCCAGCCTCCCCACAGCTGCTTTTCTCTGGCACAAGATGTGCAGCAAACCAGGAATGTGTGTGTGTGTGTTTTTTGGGAGCCTCCTGAGAGCCCAACAGAGCCAAGCAAGAGCCTGTGAAATCCATCTCCTCCCTCCTGGTGGGATCTGTCCCCAGCTGACCCCGCTGGGCTGCAGGTACTGACTCACTGAGCACCCTCATCTCACCCCCAGCTGATGGTTCTGTCCTGTTTTCCACTGGGTTTGATGTTCCAGAGTCTCCAGATGATGAGAATTGTTTTAAATAATGAGTGATTTGTTACTAATCCTGTTTATTTTCCTTACACATTGTTTTTTGGGGGTTTTTTTTGGGGGGGTGTTAAAATAAGACATGTGGCTCCCAAAAGCAGCAAGTGCTTCTTCCTCCAGGGAATGTCCCCCTGGAATTGCAGAATCCCAGGAGCTGTGGCACATCCTTTGTCCTGTGTGCTCTTGTAACCAGTGCCCCCCTTTTTGTGCAGCTCAGAGGTGGCAGGGCCACAACCAACCTGCAGGAAAGGCCTTTTTCCCGATGGGAAACCCTTCCTGCAGGAATGAAATCCATCTTTCCCACTGCACAGGTACAGTGGGAGGAGAGGGGAGGGAAGGAGGCTTTGTCCTCCCTCCCCTGCACCAGAGCAGCCCTTTCTTTGTGTCAGGGATGCTGAAGGATTCCAGTCACTCCTTCCTGCTCCATCCACCTCCCCCATCCCCTCTGGCCAACAAGGAGATTGGTTTTACCTCCCAATTGTAGCAGATTTTCCTGCTGAGGGACGTCTCTCAAATCCTCAGCTTTTTCTGGGCTCACATTCTCATGTTATTTATGCCCTTTTTTCAATTATTTTTTTAGGCTTTTGCAGTGCTTTAAATCCAAATTAGGCTTTTTATTTTTCCTTCTGGGGAAGGGCACAGCAAGTGTGTGGGCACAGCACTAAGGACAAAGATTTCGGTGAAGTTTCCTGAAATTCTTTATTCAACTAAAAGTGCAAAGTGAGCCAGTCAGCAGATCTAGGAATAACATCTGCTCTGTTTTCCAACAGCCACAGACACTAAATGCCTTTGTCAAGTGGAGTTTAATAAAGGCAGCAGTGCTTTGCTTGCCATAAAAATAACTGAGGGCTGGCAAGTGTCTGAGCAGACCCAGCACTGGTTTGTTCTGTTTGTTGTTCATGGGAATGACCAAACTGGGCTGTTTTCACTCCGTGGTGTTGTGAAGGAACAAATGTTCCACGTGGGATGTGGCTGTGCTGAGGTGCTGTTTTATTTTTCCAGCACACACACTGGTTTTGCTGATGGATCCCAGCTTTGTTCCTGCTGCAGGAATCACCTTCCCCTGGGGGTTAAACCTTGGAGCAGCTCGGGATTGTCCAGGCTACAACCTCTCTGCTACCTGTAGTAACACCCAGCTGCAGGGAACCACCCCAGGAGCCAAAGGTGGGCTGTTCCCAAGGCCAATCCCACTGGGAAACAGCAGCTCCTCCCTCCCACCCCCAGATGCCTCTTCCCTAAACACTGCACAAGGCAAAGCTCTTTTTGTGCAAAGACTTGGGAAGGAGCAGATGGGAGAGCACTGGGAACAATGGGATCACACCGAAAGGCCCCAGAGGGGTGTGAGGAGGGAATGGCAGAGGAGCTCTTGCAGCCTTTTGTTCAGCTGGGATGTTTGCAAGGTCTGGGACTGAAAACAGTCAGAAAAGAATGAGTTACCGGGCAGTGAGACCTGGAACTGCTCCTACAAAGTGTCCTGATGGCAAAACTTCTCCCCAAAACCCAGTTGCAACCAGTGAGGATTCAAACTAACACAGTCGAGCCCTGGATATTGTCCTGAAGCAAACAGGAAATTCCAGTGCTCTGAACCAGGGAAAAAAAATGAGGCATTTCAGAAAAAGAGAATGTGGACACTGGAAAAGAGCCCTAATTTCATTAAAGGATTATCCTTCAGAGAGGATTTGCTCTTTGATGAGGCTGAAAAACTTCCCATTTGTTCGAGGTCTGTGGGGGGGGGACCCCAAAGCAGGGGATGGGGGGGGGGGATATTCCAGAGCCTGACTGAGCATCCAAGTCCCATCCCTGACCCCCCTGGAGAACCCACAGTCCACAGGGGAACTTGGAAGGGATTAAATGCAGCTCCCCCCCACCTCCAATTCAGCAAAGCACTTAAGCTCATCATCTTCCTGCTCTGACAGTGATTTTTAATGCTCTGGTTTAACAACTTGATCTTTTCATTGTCATAATTGCAATGGGTAATCATTGAGGAAAAGAAAATGCCTGAAGCATTTCTGGGGCTTCAGGTTTGGATTTGGTTCAAAAGAACAAGGACATGGTGTTTTTTACAAGTAATTTCTTTAATGGCATAAAACCCCTAAAACTTTTCCTGTGCATCTGACAAAAGAGCCTTAAATGCTCTTCATGTTTTGACAAAGTATTCTGGACACACTGACATCAGAAAATAGGAGTTATTTCCTAAATTGGTTTTATAAAAAGCCTTTTAGACCCTTGTAATGGATACAGAAATAGACTTGCAGGAACAGGACCTGATGCAAAAGGCTGAATGCCCCAAGATTTTCACATCAAACCTTTGGACATCCATGTCTAAATAACATGTTGTCAAGAGATGCTGCAGGAGCCATTACAGCTGCAGAAATGCCCATTATTGCTCCCCTGAAAATGAATTTCTCTCCTGTGAAGAACTTCCAGTGCCACCTCCTAAGGGCTTTCTCAGGACAGGACAAACCTGTCCATTTAATGTGCATTTTGTTGTGCCAAATGTCCTTCTGAAGACAAAGGCAAGAGGAGAAGGCCCCCACTGCTGTCTGCAGTCTCACCTCCTATTAAAAAGGAACACAGCTCCACTCCACAGTTTCCTATCAGGTTGGCCCACCCAGCTTTGTCAAAAAAAATCTCCTTTCCCACCACTGCCAGCAGGATGGGATGAGTGTGCAGTGAGCAAACAGAAGGGAAATGTGGCTGTTTCTGGACAGAGGAGGTTTGACCTCTCTGGTCTCCAAACCCATGAGAGATGCAGAGATCTTTGTTTTCCTGTGCTGATTTTGGGGGGGCACAGGCCTGTCACCCTCCCATGCAGTTCCCAGCTCAGTCTCCCAGATGAGAAGCAGAGTATCCAAACCCCTGCAACACCCACTCCCTACCTGGAGTGACTCTTCCCAACCACCTTCCTGGTGAACTCCAAAACCTCGGAGGGAAATCCTATAATGTCCATGTGAGGCTCATGAGGAATGACCAGCACATGGGGGTAGTGGGGTTTTAACTTCTCACACACCTTTCTGTACCTCTGCTTTTCATCTCTGCTGAGCCCTTGGAAGTGGATCCTTTCTTTCCTTAAAGTTTGGTGGAGTTTTAGGGATCTCTCCTCAATCCTCTGTTTGACATTTGACACCTGCTCAGCATCAGCCCCTCCAGCACTCTCCACACACACTGTAGTCACATCCCCATCAGTGACATCAGAAATCACAACACCTTTTACTTGGAATATCCAAGGAAAAAACTGCCTCATGTAGTGATAGATGTCTGTGTCAAGAACCACCACTTGTTCACGAGGGGAATTCCTTGTCTCCGTGGTGCTTCCATGTCCCTGCAGCCTCCTCCTTGGTTTCTGAGGGGATTTGCCCTCTTTCCTTTTGTCCTTCTCTGGGAGGGATTTGGCTTTTAGCAGGAGGAGGTCTCTGAGCCCTTGGATTGCTGGGAAGGAGCCTTGAACTGCAATGTGCCCGTTGGGCTGCAGAGCCCCAAAGCTCAAACCTGTGCTCTGCCTTTTCATTTCTTCCACCAGATCTTCCAGGACGAAGTGGCCTCTGAAAACAGCCATGTTGAGGATGGATGTGACAGAGCTGAAGGCCTGGAATTTTCAAGGAGAGAGGTTAAGGAATGGCTACCAGAGCAGTGGCAGCAGGAGGAGGTGAATTCTGAAGTTGCTCACGTGTTCACAGTAACGGGTCACTCGGAGGGGACAGGGCTGGGACAACCTCCTGTCTTCCAGCTGGTGCTCATCCTTCCTCAGGACACTCTCCACAACTGTAGGGAGAGGCAGAATCACTTGCTGAGCACCAAAAGAGAGTTTCATCTCTACATTCCATGTCTTTCCCAAACACACAGGCAGGAGACCCAATACTTTGCCCAGTATTTGATGTATCATTCAAAACTGCTCAGAGACACAGAGGCTTTTCTTCCCTCAGCATTAATGGGCAGAGATTTATTCTCAAAAGCCTGACTACCAAAATAACACCTTGTACATGCTGTAAGTTTATTCCCCAAAAAACAAACAGAATGCTCTGCATGGTGACATCATTTCAATGAGCACAATTAAACCACTCACACTTTGATTGGCTCCAAGAGAGGTTTTTATCTCCCAGTCTATAAAATTCCAGTGCTAATCCATAAATTTAAAATCATCAGGCTTAGGGGTGACATTGCAGGGCTAATTCCTTAGGGAAAGGCTGTACTTTGGGATGTAAATACCTTCCTGGTCTTCAAAGGTTACGTAGGCCACTCCTCTCCTCCCTGTTGGGTAGGTGACTTCTTCCACATCCCCACCATTATTCCTGGACTTCTGGAAATGGATGGTGAGGATGTCAGCCATGACTTCATCCTGCACCTGCCCATCTGGGACACCAGCAATGACAACAGTCCTGCTGGGTTTGGCAGCTCTTCCTGTTGCCTGTGCAGAGATGGCACATGGTAAATGCAGGGAATACTCACACCCCTGTCACAGGGATCACCCAGACTCTCCCCAGTCCCTGCAGGGACTCCCCTTTCCCTCTGCTTTAGGAGTTAATTCAAGCTGCTGGATCAGACCTCAGTGCTCCCTCAGGCTCTAAAAAATGGCCTTGAATGCAATTTCCACCCTCTCAGTATCTTCTTAAAGCAGGAAAAAAATCAGCACTGGATTGCAGTTTCTCAAGTGGAAGGTCCAGTGTCACACTGACAATGCTGTTTCCTCAGATTCCAACGTTCAGAATTGGCAGAGAATGGAAACTGTAATTGCATGGACTGCTCAGGAAGGGAAGGGTCAGATTCCAACTGTCCCTGCTTGTTAAATTCAGCAGATATGGATCTGGGGTTGTGCTCTGACTCATCTCTCTCCATTTATTACAGGGATAACCTTGTTAAATTGGGAGAGCATCATCCCAGACTCTGCAGTGCATAAAACAAGTGCACACTTGGGCTTTATCAGAGCAAACCCAGCAAACATGAAAACGGGCTTTGCATTCATGTCTTGCTAAGAAAAGCACATTTTCTTTCCCATTCTTATTACATGGACAGAAACAGCAACATTTCACTGGGAATATCACAGCAAAAAATCACTGTTAACAGTGGAATGCTGACTACATTTAGCAGCAGCCCATTGACTTTTTTGGAAGAAAGAAAATTAATTTCGTATGTCTGAGCTGTCAGGAACTTCAGAGAGACTGTGCTGGGGGTCAGTCACTGTATAAATTCTTTAGACTTCTCTCAGTTGGGTTTTTTTTTCCTGGGCTTGGGCTGCATAAAACATGAGGGGCACAAAGCAGAATGTGCTGCCAGGGGCTTGGTGTGTGTCCAAATCCCTGGGGATCCCCCTGAGGAGACAGAGCCAGTCAGGCAAGCTTTTCATCCCTAAAAACACCAGGCCTTCTTTTATCCCCCCTCAAACTGAAAGAGGCAGGAGCTTCCATTGTACCAGGCAATTATTTGGGTGGTAATGTTCGTGTGAAAGCAAGTGCCTGCACTAAGGAGGCAACAGCAAGGGAATAGAAACAGGGTGATATTCCAGGATCCAGCCCCAGCTCTCAGCTGCCAGACAGCCTCTCACACCTTGCCAGCTGGTGTTTGGGAGCAACACTCGTGCCTGCTATTGGGGTTAGGGGGAAAAAAAAATGAATTAAAAACAATTCCAGGAACGTGCATTTCATGCTGAATCACTCCCGAGTCTGTGTGGAGCAGCTGCTCCTGCACAAACGCTGCGGGAGCTGCCCCAGGGATGGAGCAGTGCTGTGTCCCCAGCCGGTGACAACAGTGTCCTGAGGGTGTTCCTTGGCAAAGACGCGCCGTGGTCATGGAAACACACAAAGGTTTGGGTGGGAAGGGCTGTAAAGAGCACCCAGTTCCAACCCCAGCGCCTCTTTTCCTGTGCTGATATCCAACCTGCCCTTGGACACTCCCAGGGATGGGGCAGCCACAGCTTCTCTGGAAATTCCAGCCCAGCCCCTCCCCCCCCTCCCAGCCAGGAATCCCTTCCCACTCTCCCATCTCTCCCAGTGGGATCCATTCCCTGTGTCCTGTCCCTCCATTCCTTGTCCCCAGTCCCTCTCCAGCTCTCCTGGAGCCACTTTAGGCTCTGGAATGATCTCTATGCTTGCCCTGGCTCCTTCCCGTCTCCAGGTGACCATGCCCAGCTCTCCCAGCCCGTTTCCATGGCAGAGGAGCCCGAGGAGCCCGAGGAGCCCAACCTGGNCTCTCCCAGCCCGTTTCCATGGCAGAGGAGCCCAACCTGAACCGGGTTGCTCCGAGCCTGACC
>VYZS01032097.1:6610-19843 GCA_013400695.1 Neodrepanis coruscans | reverse complement strand
AAAGAAAGGTGCTTCTGGGATGGAATTCATCCCATTGCAAGGTAGACATCTAAAACAGGTCAGACAAATTACACCTGAAAAGTGTCTATTTTGCCCCTCGGTTGACTGAAGGAGTTTAGTTGAGGAGCTCACATGCAGAAAATTACACTGAAACATCTGAAGCTGTAGAAGGTAGATCCCACCCTAAAATTAATTTCGCCCAAGAACTGATGAAGGTCTTCACTGAAACATTTTGAGGCAAGGAGTCATTCAGATTGTAATACTTTAGGGGGTCTCTTTCTGCGGGCTTGAAAAGGTATTAANTTCAGTTTCAATGAAAGTCTTTGCACACTGTAATGATACTACCTGGTGGGAGTTCCACATGATTCCCTTTTAAATGAAAAAGGAACGCAATATGTTGCTTGTTGCTAAACATGGTTTTAGTCTCCAGTGTGCAAAATCCCATAGCTGAGTTGGATTCTCACCTAAATTACCCTAATGCAATGTGAACGGGCACTACCAAAATCCAATTATATCCCATTATATTGGTCTGCATCTGAGAGAAAGCAAATCTAGAATCAGGCTTGTTCTATTCCACATTGATGTCTAAGTTTTTGCTATGTTAAACTTTCAAATGGCTCAAATATTGATGATATGCAGGAACAAAGTTCTACAAAATGTCATCTTTAACATTCAACTAATTCTGCTAATTGGGACTTGTTACCCTCTACCTCTCATTTGCACATTTAAAATGTGCTCAATTCTCCTATAGTGAAATTCTCTTGCCGAAGGAGATCCAACCATTGTTAGTTTATACTCACAACCTCATCCTAGGAAAGGATAAATAAAAGTGTTTTGATAAATGCAGAGAGATGATTTAATAAAACCCAAAGTGAATACAAATAATTAAACATTTAAAACACCTCTAGTAAAAAAATTCATCTTGTTTGTTTGAGGAGTTTTTGTCCTTTTTGTGGGGATGAACTTTTTTTGCCTCAGAACATACATTTATACAGCATTTTAAAAGGTAAAAAAATCTAAAATTGTTTATAAGAATTCTCAAAGTTGTTTTTACACATAATATGCAGCTGCACTGCTTCCAGTGAATCATCCTAATTTCTTTGCTCTTTCATGATGCAAGTGTGCAAGAGCATTTCCAAGATCCTTGGTTCTGTATTTCAGTCCTTGCACAAGGGTTTCTTCGTCTACAATCAACAGAGTAACCCTGAGCACAGCCTGTTTCTCAGCCCACCCAATGTGTGTCTGCATCATGACAGTGAGCATACTTCTTGTGGGAAGCTCAGAAAACTGCCTGCCCTCATGTGCTGGGTGGTATGTGGGGACATGACATCTTTGACTGCCTTGGGGGGAACTCAGTGGCAGTGATGTAACCATGCTTGCAGTGCTGCAATCACCCACAGACCTCATTTCTTGAGTAGCTTCAGAGCAGTTCTCAAATAACAGGGACTTTTTGGGGATAGAGGATCACTGTAGCACCTCTCTGTTCTAGTTAAACACAGGAACTGGTTTCTCTGCTGTTTGTGGGGTGATAAGTCTTCCACACATCCTTGAAGAATAGAACCCGGTGTGATAGTAGCTTTGCAGTAGCTGTTGGGGCAAGGTAAAAACTGCTGTTCCTTAATATTAATATATTAATATTAATATACAACATTTTCCATCCAGGTGGCATATTATCATGGGGTTAAACAAGAGAGGGTGTTCACATGCCCTGAGGATGCCAGAGGAACAAAATCTATGGCAGAAAATGAAGCAAACTTCTATACTTCAGAGTCCCAAGATCAACAAAGTGTACTGGTGCATGTGTATGCATGGACATACACACTGATACCCCAAAAGACTGCCTGGTGAAAATGGTATTTTCAAGAATATAAAAATTTATCAGTTTCTAACCCTCTGAAGCACTAAATATAGGACAGCGAAGGCACATATTTAACAACTGACTCAAAAGTGTGGGAATGACACCTGTTGATTTCACACTGGTTATAGATCAAGCTTACTACACAACAATGCAATTTGTCTCATTAGAGGATGTTTAAATTTAATCAGGTAACTGTATTTTTTATCATGTATTTGTTCTCCCTGTTCTTGTCATTAGGATTTTTGTTTACAGTAGCAGTGAATGTTTCAATAATTAAAAAATGCTGAATACAAGTTTATTAGATTTCTCTTCCTTAAGCAAAGCTAAACCAAACCCAACAAAGTAATTCCAAAGCCACTAATTACACACACTGTTCTTTGGGAGAGGCGTTTCTAAATGAGATGTCTCCAACAACTTTCCTCTACTGTTGTGACTTACATTCACAGATTCTGTGGGATCTAAATGAAGCAGAAAGATTAATTGTGTACAGATGCTTTCCTATTTCTTCTTGCCACTGGTTTTTATTATTCTTTTGTGTATTTTTAAAAACAAAGCACTAAAAGGATTTTACATTATACTAAGACTGCTAAATACAACCTGTAAGAAGTAATTACAGACAACAAAACATATGGAAATGTCATCTCTTGTTTCGGTTATACTTGCACATAATGTATGCAGAACAACTCATGATTAGAAGACAGGAAGCATAGTCTGTGATTATGTAGGATTTGGTAATTGAATCCACCAAGGATAATGATGCTGACCTTCCTATTCGAAAATAAACTAGGCATTCAAATTTTAAGTGGTTTGCATTAATTCTAATTGTATAGACATGTCTATCTAGGCTTGCTGCTGGGAGGACACGAAACAGGTAAGTAATGATTACATTAGAGTGTTTTATTAACAGCAACTAAAGTAATACTATTTACAACAAAGGTGTTTGTACCATATAAAACTGAAATTTGAATACCTAGGAGCCATCATTTTCACTGAGATACACACACTAGTGCTATATCAATCAAAATGAGAAGTTGACTAAAGCACTCTGTTACAGAATCCTTGCAACCCCATACAGAAGAAACTAGTAGGTAGTTAATTAATGAAAGATCTGCTTTCTTGCCTCTTCTGTTATCCTGCAAACTTTCAAGAGAGAAAAGTCGGGAATGCAATGGAATTTGGATAAATAAATGTAATATTTATCCTAGAGACATGACATGAGCAACCTACCAAACCACAGGCTGCAGATATTTTTACCTTTTTTTTTTTTTTAGCAGTTCCCTTTAGCAGAGATATTGACTTGGTTCTACCTCTGTAGTTCAAGAATGGAGGCTATTTGTCATACAGAAACAGACCATTGGGGTGTTAAGTCTGATATCTTGCCTTCCTACAAGGTGACCCAGTTCTCAGTTAATCCAGTGAACCCATCCCAAGACCATCTCTGAAGTTTTTTCTTAAGCCCTGAATACAAATTTGCCTCAATCCAAAGCCTGCAGTAGAATTTTACTTACTGTACCTCCAAGACTATGTTTCCTAGTCTGCAGTGGGACAAATTTGTCAGAGAACAGAGGAGAAAAGCAAAGACCAGTGGCTTAGAGAAAGCTGCATGGCCTCCTATTTCCAAAAACATGTTGGTAATTGGGAGCAAAGTAATGGCCATGGCCTCCTAGACATTGTCTCTGTCAGAGATAAAATCTGCCATGAGTAAGTCGATTTTTCTTCTGGGAAAAAAAAGTTTAAGGATTTTTACTTTTATCCTAGATTTCTGATGTGTGTCAGCCTCAGTTAGACGTGGTATCCAGTCGCTTGCCTCAGGTCTGGAAAGTACAAACATTTCCATTTTTTTTAACAGATCGGCTCTATGGTGTAGGCATGGAAAACAACACTTCCCCTGGAAATGCCAGACTTACACATGCTCCATAGTTTCAGGCTGCAAAAGTCGTACTTCGAATTCTTGCAGCAAACCCCAGGCACACACAGGACTCACCTGGAAAGCTGTTCAGGCATGTGCATTGTAAGTCCAAGGTGTTCAGGAAGCGTTTGATTTACCAAATATGTGCTTTATAGCCATGTACAGACATTCCTGTCCAGACAATATCAGAAAGAAATACTGCAGCTTAATTTCTGCTTTCCTTTACCCCCTGATTCAAATAAGATTAACCATGGACTGATTTTTTGTCTGGTCCTTAAAGCTGATGATTGATACCTGTAGGAATATCTCAAGACCCAGAACTGGGAACTCTGGGAATCTGGCCTCCGTCATGATATGTGTGATCCAGATCTGCAGAAACATACCTGAGGTGTCCAACCACCAGGACTGCACCCGACTGCACCATCTTTTGTAGGACATAGAGGTGGAAATGACTATTCATATGTCATTAGAGAGCAAGAAGCTTCCAGCAGCAGTAGGAAGCACGAATGGCTGTTCTGTGGCAGACTACTGACCTGAATAGGCTGCGCTTGGAATCTAAATTACTGAAAAACAGATTAGGGGAATCACAACAAAGCTCTATAACTGCACTGGAATGAAGTTATATGCTTAAATTTTGCATGTGTAATAAATTGACAATATAGAATGCACAGGCTTTCACCTGTGGGTCACTGGCTTACTGCTCCATTATTTTTAATGCACAAGTAGGAAAACATTATTAGTCTTCACTTAGAGTGTATTTATGTCTCAACAACACCCTAAAATTACGTCCAAAACAATTTTTTCAGCTCATTAGAATAACTGCAGGAAGGGACCATGATAGTCTGGGGTTTATAAGGTTATGCGAAGGTCAAATTCATCCAGGGTCACTGTAACCAGAAGTTTTTATTACTCTCTGCTTTCTGAGGTATAGATTGATGATCTCAGTTCAAGTCCAGGTGCTTAGATAAATCTATCATACATCCCTCACATGGGATGTAGGTATAGAATGCATAAAGATCACTTGTTTATCTAAAAAAGACATCTTGTATCTTTGAGCACAAAAGTCAGGCCTTCAGTCTAGATAATGGCTTTTGTCCTCCCAGACAACGGAAGAGAGCTTTATCGACTGCTTCTTTCACTCTTACTCCACTTCCAAGCTCCTGGATACAAGCAGATTTAAGAACACCCTAATTCAATGGCCAAAAAGAGCTTGTGAAAATGTATGGACACAGAGTGAGATTTTCACTGGCTGTATAACGCTGCCACTTCTCCTTGCCTCTAGACACTAGGATCTGCTTCCAAGGAAATTTAGCAATAATATGGGAGGGACAGGAGCTTGATAAAAGCAGTGACTATAGCAGCGAGAGCTCAACACTAAGGTATTAAACTATCTCTTTTTTTGCGACTTTGGTAAAGGCAAAGAGATGTGACAGAGGCAGTGGGACAGCTCTTCACATCCACCTTTGCAGGGAACAAGCAAGCAGGCTCCATCAGCCCACATCACTTGTTATCAGCCTCAGCTTCTCTTTCATGAAAAAGGTCATTGAATCTGCTGTATCATCCCTAGCAACAGGAAAGAGATATGAGGACCAGAATTAGAAACATTCCTCTCCCAAGCCCAGACTTCCCTGTCTGCAGTAAGATAGGCTAAAAGGAAATTTGAGTCATGACCTTCTTGCCCAGCGAAGACCCCTGGGATTATTGTTGGCAAAGGAAGCTTTGCTCTTTTCAAGAGTGACTGGCACCCAAAAATTTTGCTTGTGATATTCAAACCAGAAATGAAGAGAAATATCCACATGGAATCCCCTCCTGCCACTGATGGGGAGCATGGTGCACACAGACAGCCCTGGATCAAACTGATAATAGTCTACTCCTGTTCACAGATGAAGTAAAATGAGTCTCAAATTACCAGTCCTGTCCCTGGGCTTTGATACTATCATTCACACTGCTGCTATCCAGCCTCAAAGTCATAACAGGGACAAGCACTGTGGCACCAAGGAGGGACAAAGTGGCTTGAAAGAGAACATCCAGGTAAAAAAAAAAAATTAAAAAAAAAAGAAAGAAGAGCACATTTCTTATACTCATCATTCTACTTATTTAGTATCATGATCCTTGTTTTCTTATGGTGTCAATTCACATGGGGACCAAATACTCCTCAAGTTAATAAATAATCAACTCAGACGCAAAAGCTATAACTTTTCCTCCAATTTAAACAGGAACAGGGTTTGGGCTGGAGAACTCAAGTGTGACTAACCACATTGTTTAAATTCAGCACTCTCTCTGGTTTGGGTTTGGTCCATAATAACAGGCAATCTTTTAGACAAAGTCCAGATGTATTTTGAGGGATATACCATCCAGGCAAATAGAGCCAGAGATAATGTTAGATCACAAAATGCATGGTAAACCTACAGAGAGCTTGACTTCACTTTCTCATCGCCAGCTAAGTACCTTGATGATTGTTCCTTCTAAACGTTTCTTTTTTTTTGAATGACACTACTAAGACACTAACGAATCAGAGCAAACGACAGCAAACCAATACTCACAACATTATGGCTCTGTCTGGTTACTGAGGAGGCCTGTCGTGGGGAAGAAAATGTTCTCAATTTTAAAACATTTTTTTTCCGTTCCATTCTCCATGAGGGAAGGGAGATGGGAGTTATTTCCAAGAGGTTTCTTAGAGGGAGGAGAGAGGGAGGTTGGTATTCAGGGGGTTTGCTGGGGGAGGAGGGAGGGTAATGTTTTTCAAACCTTTTTTTTTTGTTTTTTGTAAGAAAGCAAAGCAGATGAATCCCGGTGGTATGCAGAGTCCTGGTGGGTCTGGTTGGTGTCCAGCAGGCCAACACATGTTCGCCACTGGCACTGGCCCCTGCCGCCCCACAGCACGGGGGCGGGGTTTCTCCCCCGCCACTGTGGTGTGGGGTACCAGTGTCACAGGAGGAGTGTGGGGGCTCCCGCCTATGGCTGCTGGGACAGGCAGAGCAGTGATGGCCATGGGTGCGACTGCTGGCTTTCCCTACCTGGCTCATGCTGTGGAGGGTGGCAGCCGCAGCTGCCAAACGGCAAGGCGAGCCCTGTGCCACCCAGCCTGGAGTGTGCTGAGTAGGGGTGGCACTGGGGCACGTGGTGGCTCTCAGCGGTCCCTGCCTGCGTGCACGCGCTGGCCTCCAGTGGTGTGGCACCTGGGCAGACCCGCCAACTTCTGCTGGCACTGTGCGCGTGCCAGCCTCTGCCAGCATTGGGCTTCTGCCTACACCGGTGGCAGCTGGGTGCTCCTGCTGGCTTGCACTTGCATGGCTGGCAGAGTGGCCCGGAGCAGGGGCCGCAGGTGTCTCTGCACTGGCGCTGCCCCTGGCAGTGCTGTGCAGGGCTTGCTCCTACTGCAAACATTGGGTTAGCTGCTTCCAGCGGCCGGTATTGCGTGGTGCTGGCAGTGCACCGGCGACGGGTAGCCCATGGAACTGGCAGGACAATGGTGGCTTCTCCTCCCTGATGAACTGCCACCATGAGGCGTTTTGGTGGGAATGATGCCATGTTGCCTCGTGGTGAAGTCTCAGGGAGGAGGCGGTGCCCAGCGCTATCATTAGATAGAGAGGTGGCCTGCCCCGGAAGGGTGGCCCGAAAAAATGTGAGGACAGGCATGCTATAAAAACAGCTGGCACAGAAGTCCTGCCTCCTTTGCAGCTCGGCTATCATCCCAGCTACATCTCAGTTTGGCTCCCTTGTCCTCTTGGCTCTTTCCCGCAGCCCGGGCAGCAGCGCAGCTGGATCCACAGTGGAGGGAGTGCAGTCCTGAGCATCACACTTCCTCCAGCAGTGGTATCTCTTCCCTTTCGGGGTCCCCCAGGGTTTCCTTTCACTCTTTTTGTTTTCCAGGAGCTCCGGAGTGACACTAGTGCCAGCCTCCCTTCCTTTACTTCCTCCACCAGCCCAGCAGCCAGCCTGGAGGAGGGTAGTTTGTTTGTTTGTTTGTTTTTTTTTTTGCATTTTATTGTCGGGTTTTACTGTTTGTAAAATAAATTCTTTTGGTTGTTGTTACTCTATTTGATCTCTCATCACTTTGATAACGCCCCCTAGCATCCAAACCAGGACAAGCCCCCTGACAAATCACAACCATTCTGTCTTCTGGATGAGAAGATGATGATCACAAATCCTTACCACATGTCAGGAAGGAGAGAATTAATTAATTCTCAGAAAGTGCTTTGGAGATTAAGTGTGTAACCCTTGATGTTATGAGAGCTAAATATTATTACTGAACACAGGTTCATACACAGGGGCAAAGGTTCCCAGAAAGAGGAGCATCAAGGATAGGAAGCAATGAATGCTCTTATAGAAAAAGACTCAATGTAACACATTCTGGAGCTCTTTCCCAATCATTTTCCAATGATTGTTTTCCTCTAGATACAAGCTTAAAAGATTTTCTGCTAAGTCCCAGTTATATATCAACATTTAGGGATATAACATGAGCTGCAATCTTCTCCAAAACATCTCTCATTATTAGTAGGAGCACACATATAGTTAGTTAATCAATTCATTAGGCACAGGCATCACTATGTGGAGTTAGGGTTTTCTATCTCTGCGTCCTCTGAAGAGTAGAGTTAACACTTTAATATGGGGAGTAGATACCAACTCTGATCACTTCTTATTCTACTGCTTTTCTGTATGGTACAGTAAAAGACTTGGCAGTTCAGCTCAAATATGATGGAAGTTGGACCACAAAGCAGAGAACAAAAGAGGGTCCAAAGGGAGACCTACCACAGGCTAAAATGAATCTCCAGCAGTCAAAGGCAAGGCTCTTGCCCAGAGCGAAAAGCATCTGACAGTGCTTTTATTTAATGCTTTACATTTCCCAGTCTTTCTGGAAGATGAACTATTTCAAAGGTCTACCTTCTGGAACAGGTCAATTTTTCCCCCAGTAGAAAAGGAGGCAGTGATATGTTACTACATAGGTAGCCACAGAAGAGATCTCAGTGTGAGGAGTAGAATGAGCTAACATAAGCACATATACAGGAGGGCATGGGTGTTTCATCCATGAAGGTAACCTGAATTTTAACATGGACTCTTACAAGAATACACACAAATGTTATACACCAATACTCAGAGATTCATGGATTTTAGAGGACCCTCACAATCACCATTCTTCATTCCTGCATAATGGCTTTGAACTAGGTCTTATAATTTGAGAAAAGAGCCTCACCCATCCCCTCTTCTCCAAAAATCCCATTATTTTCAGGATTAAATACAATCCTTGTATTTAGCTGGTGCCAAATTTCAAGGTTGAGGTTGTCTAGGTTCAGGCTGCATCAAGATCCTCTGAGCACTTTTCAATAAATTGAAGAGCCATTTGTAATGTTTATTTTCTGCAGAAGTGTATCTAAGTGTACCTAATCAAGCCTCTTTCTGCTTCTTTAACTCAAACTATATTTATGGGGTTCTATCTTACATTATGTGCATGATTCTCAATTTCTTAATCATTCTTGGGAATTTTGCCTGAACCATCCCCAGTTTTTTAACATCCCTGTCAATGTCACATGCAATATTCTGATTAGTCTCATCAGTACAAATCACAAAGGTGATGCAGTTAATTTTACTGAAGATGTCCCAAAATCTAAGTCACATGTTTTTGACACTAATGTTCAGTGGCTGATAAACCAGGACACCTCAAATATATCTCTGAATCAATGACTCTGAAAATAGAATCAATCCGCGGTCTTTGTTCCTACACATTTGACTTTACTTTTGTCTCATACCCTGCTATCAAGCAATCCAGATTGTTCTGTATCACTGATCAGTCCTATTCATGATTTATCACTCCCTCAAACTGTGAAATCTGAAAACTTTATCAGTAATGAGTACATCTTCTTCCATGTTGTTCCCAGAATTATCAAACAGCTGAAGCTCAGCAAATCATATGTGCTTAGCTCACCAGAAACAGCCTGGCTAGATGTTCCCGTTCACAAACACCTAATATTCATCCAGGTTTTATCATTTTAATGAGTTCTGGTTTGAGCTTGTATCATTCTGGTTTCTTAATCAACAAGTCTTGCAGCACAAAGTTGAGTTGTACAGAAGACTAAGTCTATTAAATCAAAACTAGTACCTTTCTATACCAAACTTGTAATTTCATAAAAAAGACATCAGGATTATTTGACAAGAAATACAGTTTTTGCAGAAAATTACATTGATTGTCATTAATTTCATTACTCTCCTGTATGTCTACTATTTGAGAGCTGCATCAGCCATGCCATTATTTTGCCTGGGATCAATGTCAATCTGACAAGGCTGTAATTACCTGGGTTGTTTCATTTACCCTTTTAAAAAACTGGTACAGTGATAGGTTTCTTCAAGCTTTGTTAACGATGGTGAGTTTCATACCCATTTTAACATCTCGCGGCCATGACAGAGACTGAGGCCTCTGTGGGTGAAGTTTCTGTTACAATAATTATTACTTTACATCTCCTATGCTTGCAAAGATTAAAAGGTCAGCATTACTCTCCAGAACCCTAGCCTGAGAAAATCTGTATGAGGAGCATATCTGTATGCTCAGGAGCATATGAAATCTCATGCACTGAGAATTGTGTTGGTCTGATACCATCTCACATGCTTCCATCATTGTCCACTTTTACTGCAGGCATCCATGAGTTACTCTTTCTCAGTCCCTATAACCCTTATTTCTGGCTAGACCATGAGCCATAACCTACTTGCGTGTGAAGTCACCAGTGAAGAGAAGCCTACAGTCCTGCACTGCTGAGAATGTTTTGCCACTAAAGGAGGTCAGGTTATTTGGAGAGAAACCAAGTCTAAGATATTAGTACAGAGAAGAGCTAATACATCATATTTCCCAGACCACTCTGCTGGATGGGCTTCTAAGAAACTCTCTGAGATGCATTCAAAGTGATATTCGTAATGAACAATGGATTAATTTTTTAAAAAAAAAAAATTTGTCACTTCAAAGGAACTAAGATGCTGCTACAGAGATGAGGCTGAAGTGTAGACTATGATATCCCCATTAGGAGGAACCAGCTTTGGTAGAAGAAGAAAGGTTTCCCTGTAGCACGAAGGGAAAATTTTACTGAAAATAATATTACCAAACCCGTATGTCTCAGGCTCAGTTTTAAGACTGTGGCAAAGTGCAAGCTTGGCACCACGGCAACACCTAAATTTACTAAAAATTCACATCAGCATTTCTCCCACTCAGTGTACTGACCTGGAGGAAGGCGACTGTACTGAATCTCTCCAGCACACAGCAACTTGCTCAAGGTGATTCACAGACACATAAAGCCATATTCCTGAGACACCCAGTCAAGATGCTTCTTGAAAACCTGAACAAACAGGCCCTTTTTTCACAGGTCTTGTAGCTGGAAGTTTTGCAGCACATCAACTGTGCTCCTTAGGAGAGCAGAGATTATATCTGGCCATGACATCTGCTCTGAGTTGCAAGCAAGTCTCAGCCTTCCATTTTGGTTCTTTTTATTCTGCTTTATTATTAGGGCAAACATCGAAATATCTGTTTTATTGATATTGGTTTTATCCACAGTGTTTATTTCAGTGGTCAATTACATCACTAATAACTTAAAAAAATACCTGCTTAAACTATTAGATACCAATCACTCTGTGTAAAGCTCCAAAAGGACTGGTCATCAGCAACAAATTCATAGGTTTAACATCCATTCAAGTATGAAATTATTTCCCAGAAGACAATGCAGCAGAGAGCTGTGTTTGGTGCATGACATGCAGTTTAAATTCCAAGAGAGTTTTTCTGAAGTGAAGATTCATTTCATTTACTGTGATGCGCTTTATATCAATCGGTATGTTCATCCTGCCTCACGCCTAAGGAAACAAAGCATCAGATGAGATTTTATCCATTTCCCCAAAAATGTGGGAAAACCCACCTTATTTTCTTATGAATAAGGTGTGTCTCTAAAGTACTCCATCTACTTGATGATATAGAAACAAAAGACATGTAGGAATAAAAACAAATAAAAACAGTTAAATATGACCATACTGTGTATAATTTAATTAAGAGACTTTAATGTGCTCTTGTGTTCTTGTTGCCTAGTACCTGCACTCAGGCAGCGGTTAATTAAACATGCAACTTAGCAATGGTGTCTGCATCGCACATTTCACAATGTCTTGTATTAAAATTTTATTTGTGACTCAAATTATTTTCTCAGTTTCATCTCATGTAAGTGCAAAGAACTATAATCAGCCCTAAAATGTGCAGTGCTTATGATTTTTAATACTGGATAAGTCCAAGAAGAAATAGATGCATACAGAAAATACAAGATAACTCTTTGAGGATCAACCATGTAGGGAGAGAATAGACTTTGGTTCTGCACCTCATTTTTGTATATAATGTGAAATAAATAAATAAAAAGAAAGAAATTTTGAAATATGCTTAAGTTTGAAATGAACTATCCACTTCATAATTCATAAATTATGAAAAAAATGCTTATTTTCTTTGTCTGCTGAGGATATTTTAAATACTATTTGGATTATCTGACCTGTTTATTTTGTTATTTGGTTTTTTTTCATATGACAGATGGCACATACCACCAGGGATGACTGNTTATCTCACCCTGCCGGCAACAAACACACATAGACAAGTTGACAATGTAAATGAGACCCATAAGTTCTTTTTCCTCTCAGCTTGTGCCCCATGAACATAGATAGACTCAGCCTTGGTGTGTGTATAAGTGGACTACTCTGTAGCTAGCTTGTCTGCCATTGAGCTTGTCATCGTACTGTGCACAACTATAACTAGCAGCATCTCTACAAACTTCCCTATAGAGCCTTCTAGGACTCTTATTGACTCAGCACCATCAAGAAGACTCTATAGAATGCATCTCTATACATTACAATGTATAGAAAGATTATTGCTAAATGATTCACTTTGTTAGTACATTAAATGGCCATATATTCAATCCCAGGAAATTAACTGACCCACACAGTCAATTATCTAATAATAAAGCTGTACTCCTCAAGACTTCCAACTAAATTAAAGGGTGTCTTGCAGAAGAAATGTAGTGGCCATAAAACTCTCTGTGACTTAACACTGTTAGAGGAGTCTAAATATTTCCTGACTCCATTTGGAATATAGATTTTTTATTTTCTTCCCAAATGACCACAGGAAACAGGTTATATAATTTTAATTATTGCTGATGCTGTTCAGGGGTTCTGAGAGCACGCCAATAATTCTGAAAACAGGTCTATTCTTTAATGTAGTTTCTCTTCAACAAGCCTTTTACTCCCACAATTAAACTCTCCATCCACCATTTATGCTGTCTTTTTTTGGGGAAGCCTTGAATATTGTAGCTAAAACACTTTCATTCTTCCCATTCTCCTCTCTCAGTTAGTCCTCCCCCCATCATTAGCTACAAAGTCCAGATTGTGACACTCACAGGCTAATGGAATGTCTAATGCAGAGCAGCTGTACATTTTTAATGCAAAAGGGGGAAAATAAAGGCAG